>WNWK01004754.1:15000-133334 GCA_009830355.1 Cherax destructor
ATAAATGAAAAAATATATCTTTAAACGTATAGAAAATTTTAGAAAGGACTTAATTTTAGATGAGTTCTTGCTAATTGACCAGTTTTACCTAATCGGCACGACATATATATATATATATATATATATATATATATATATATATATATATATATATATATATATATATATATATATATATATATATATATATATACATATATATATATATATGTGTGCCGATTAGGTAAACTTGATTTTGGCTTAAATAGCAACGCTCACCTTGCCATATAAGACAAGTGAAAATTTTGTATGCAATAATTTCGCCAAAATCATTCTGAACCTAATGAAAAAAATATATTTCATTGTGTTTGTTTATTATTAAATTATTGTTAACGTATCTAAAATATATTTAGTTGGGTTAGGCTAAATTAAATTGCGCTTGTTATAATAAGATTAGGTAGGTTTTCAAAGTTTCTCTTGGTACAAAATCATAAATTTTTACATTAGCATAAATGAAAAAATATATCTTCAAACGTATAAAGATTTTAGAAAGGACTTAATTTTAAATGAGTTCTTGCTAATTGACCAGTTTTACCTAATCGGCACGACATATATATATATATATATGTCGTGCCGATTAGTAAACTTGATTTTGGCTTAAATAGCAACGCTCACCTATAAGACAAGTGAAAATTTGTGTATGCAATAATTTCGCCAAAATCATTCTGAACATAACGAAAAATATATTTCATTGTGTTTGTTTATTATTAAATTAATGGTAACGTATCTAAAATATATTTAGTTGGGTTAGGCTAAATTAAATTGCGCGTGTTGTAATAAGGTTAGGTAGGTTTTCAAAGTTTCTCTAGGTACAAAATTATAAATTCTTACATTAACATAAATGAAAAATATATCTTTAAATGTATAAGAAAATTTTAGAAAGCACTTAATTTTAGATGAGTTCTTGCTAATTGGTAAAATTGGTCAATTAGCAAGAGCTCATCTAAAATTAAGTCCTTTCTAAAATTTTCTCTTATACGTTTAAAGATATATTTTTTCATTTATGTAATGTAAGAATTTATAATATTGACCAAGAAAACTTTGAAAACCTACCTAACCTTATTACAACAAGCGCAATTTATTGCTAACCCAACTAAATGATCGATTATAATTTATAATAAACAAACACAATGAAATATATTTTTTCGTTATGTTCAGATATTTTGGCGAAATATTGCATACACAATTTTCACTTTGTCTTATATGCAAGAAAAGCGTTGCTATTTAAGCCAAAATCACAAGTGTACCTAATCGGCACGACATATATATATATATATATATGTCGTGCCGATTAATAAAAGTCAATTAGCAGAACTCTCAAAAAAGTCCTTTCTAAATTTTTCTTATACGTTAAAGATATATTTTTTTCATTTATGTAATGTAAGAATTTATAATTTGTAACCCAATAAAGCTTTGAAAACTACTAACCTAAGTTCAGAAATGATTTTGGCGAAATTATTGCATACACAAATTTTCACTTGTCTTATATGGCAAAGTGACCTTGCTATTTAAGCCAAAATCGCAAGTTTTACCTAATCGGCACAACTATATATATATATATATGTCGTGCCGATTAGGTAAAACTGGTCAATTAGTAAGAACTCATTTAAAATTAAGTCCTTTCTAAAATTTTCTCTTATACGTTTGAAGATATATTTTTTTCATTTATGTTAATGTAAGAATTTATATTTTGTACCAAGAGAAACTTTGAAAACCTACCTAACCTTATTACAACAAGCGCAATTTAATTTAGCCTAACCCAACTAAATATATTTTAGATACGTTAACATTAATTTAATAATAAACAAACACAATGAAATATATTTTTTCGTTATGTTCAGAATGATTTTGACGAAATTATTCATACACAAATTTTCACTTGTCTTATATGCAGGTGAGCGTTGCTATTTAACAAAATCGTAAGTTTACTAATCGGCACGACATAATATATATATATATATATATATGTCGTGCCGATGGTAAAACTTCGATTTTGGCTTAAATAGCAACGCTCACCTGCCATATAGACAAGTGAAAATTGTGTATGCAATAATTTTGCCAAAATCATTCTGAACATAACGAAAAATATATTTCATCGTGTTTGTTTATTATTAAATTAATGTTAACGTATCTAAAATATATTTAGTTGGTTAGCTAAATTAAATTGCGCTTGTTGTAATAAGGTTAGGTAGGTTTTCAAAGTTTCTCTGGTACAAATTATAAATTCTGACATTAACATAAATGAAAAAATATATCTTTAAACGTATAAGAGAAATTTTAGAAAGGACCTAATTTTAGATGAGTTCTTGCTAATTGACCAGTTTTACCTAATCGGCACGACATATATATATATATATATATATATATATATATATATATATATATATATATTCGAATGTATGGGGTAGATTTAAAAATGTAGTGTTAGAGTGTTCAGCAGAAGTTTGTGGTTACAGGCGAGTGGGTGCGGGAGGAAGAGGGCGATTGGTGGAATGATGATGTAAAGAGAGTAGTAAGGGAGAAAAAGTTAGCATATGAGAGGTTTTTACAAAGTAGAAGTGATGCAAGGAGGGAAGAGTATATGGAGAGAAAAAGAGAGGGTTTAAAGAGTGGTGAAGCAATGTAAAAGAGAGCAGATGAGAGAGTGGGTGAGATGTTATCAGCAAATTTTGTTGAAAATAAGAAAAAGTTTTGGAATGAGATTAATAAGTTGAGGAAGCCTAGAGAACATATGGATTTGACAGTTAAAAATAGGAGAGGAGAGTTATTAAATGGAGAGTTAGAGGTATCGGGAAGATGGAGAGAATATTTTGAGGATTTGTTAAATGTTGATGAAGACAGGAAGCTGTGATTTCGTGTGTAGGGCAGGAGGAATAACATCTTGTAGGAGTGTGGAAGAGCCAGTTGTGGGTGTAGGGAAGTTCGTGAGGCAGTGGGTAGAATGAAAGGGTAAGGCAGCTGGGATTGATGGGATAAAAGATAGAAATGTTAAAAGCAGGTGGGGATATAATTTTGGAGTGGTTGGTGCTATTATTTAATAAATGTATGGAAGAGGGTAAGGTACCTAGGGATTGGCAGAAGGGATGTATTGTTCCTTTGTATAAAGGCAAAGGGACAAAGAGAGTGCAAAAATTATAGGGAATAAGTCTGTTGAGTGTGCCTGGTAAAGTGTATGGTAGAGTTATTATTGAAAGAATTAAGAGTAAAACAGAAAGCAGGATAGCAGATGAACAATGGGGCTTTAGGAAAGGTAGGGGTGTGTAGACCAAGTGTTTACAGTGAAACATATAGGTGAACAGTATTTGGATAAGGGTAAAGATGTTTTTGTGGCATTTATGGATTTGGAAAAAGCTATGATAGGGTAGATAGGGGGCAATGTGGCAGATGTTGCAGGTGTATGGAATAGGAGGAAGGTTACTGAAAGCAGTGAAGAGTTTTTATGAGGATAGTGAGGCTCAGGTTAGAGTGTGTAGGAGGAAGGGGACTATTTCCCAGTAAAGTGGGCCTTAGACAAGGATGTGTGATGTCACCGTGGTTGTTCAATATATTTATAGATGGGGTTGTAAGAGAAGTGAATGCGAGGGTCTTGGCAAGAGGTGTTGGGCTAAAAGATAAAGAAGCAACTCCAGGAACCAATTGCTGGACCAGGCTTGCAGCCTGTCCAGATCCCTTTGTAGTTCTGCCTGATCCTCGTCCGATTGAATTCTTCTCATCAACTTCACATCACCTGCAAACAGGGACACTTCGGAGTCTATTCCTTCCGTCATGTCGTTCACAAATACCAGAAGCAGCACCGGTCCTAGGACTGACTCCTGTGGAACCCCACTCGTCACCGGCGCCCACTCTGACACCTCGCTACGTACCATGACTCGCTGCTGTCTTCCTGACAGGTATTCCCTGATCCATTGTAGTGCCTTCCCTGTTATCCCTGCCTGGTCCTCCAGCTTCTGCACTAATCTCTTGTGTGGAACTGTGTCAAACGCCTTCTTACAGTCCAAGAATATGTAATCTACCCACCCCTCTCTCTCTTTTCTTACTGCTGTCACCCTGTCATAGAACTCCAGTAGGTTTGTGACACAGGATCTCCCGTCCCTGAAACCGTGTTGGCCGTCGTTGATGAGATCATTTCTTTCTAGGTGTTCCACCACTCTTCTCCTGATTATCTTCTCCATGGCCTTGCATACTATACATGTCAGTGACACTGGTCTGTAGTTTAGTGCTACGTTCCTGTCTCCTTTTTTAAAATTTGGAACTACATTTGCTGTCTTCCATACCTCAGGTAGTTGCCCTGTTTCGATAGATGTGTTGAAGATTGTTGTTAAGGGTACACACAGCTCCTCTGCTCCATCTTCCAGGACCCATGGTGAGATGTTATCCGGCCCCATCGCCTTTGAGGTATCTAGCTCGCTTAGTAGCCTCTTCACTTCCTCCTCAGTTGTGTGTATTTTGTCCAGCACCTGATGGTGTACCCTACCTCTCCTCCTTTCTGGAGGCTCTTCTATCTCCTCTGTGAACACATCTTTGAATCTCATGTTGAGCTCCTCACGCACTTCGCGGTCATTTCTTTTGACCTCCCCTCCTTCGTTCCTCAGCCTGATCACCTGGTCCTTGACTGTTGTTCTCCTCCTGATGTGGCTGTACAGCAGCTTTGGGTCAGATTTGGCTTTCGCTGCTATGTCATTCTCGTACTGTCTTTGGGCCTCCCTTCTTAACTGTGCACAATCATTTCTGGATCTACGACTGCTCTCCTTATTCTCCTGGGTCCTTTGCCTTCTGTACTTCTTCCATTCCCTGACACACTTGGTTTTGGCTTCCCTGCACCTTTGGTGAACCACGGGCTCATCCTGGCTTTTTCGCTTCTCCTGTTACCCTTGGGTATAAACCTCTCCTCAGTTTCCTTTCAAATTGTTGTCATATATTCCATCATCTCGTTTACCGACTTCCCTGCCAGCTCTCTGTCCTACTGAACTCCGTGCAGGAAGTTCTTCATGCCCACGTAGTCACCTTTCTTGTAGTTTGGTTTCATTCGTGCAGCCCTTCCTGCTTCCCCCTCCACTTGTAACTCTACCATGTATTCGATGCTTAGAACCATATGATCACTGGCCCCAAGTGGGCTTTCATGTGTGATGTCCTCAATATCTGCGCTACTCAGTATGTGTGTGCGTGTGTGTGTGTGTGTGTGTGTGTGTGTGTGTGTGAAAACAATCGCAGACAGGTTAAGTGGTTGAAATCATTGATGGGAGCATGATCGATATAATGTATTAACTTTAATAGTAAGTTACATAAATTATACACAGCGGCACATGTATGGATCACTTAGGATAACCCAAGAGTGGTAGATAAAGTGATTTGTTTCTGTCGGGGTCCTAATCCCAACTAGACAAAGGTACACATGGTTTATTGGAAAGTGGTGATTGCAACATGGTGATTGCAACTAGCCTAGTGGATCACAAAGGTAGGCTGTTAATGGTGTTATGGATTGGATCATAATAGGAATATCATCGGAATGTTATAGAAGATTCACAAATAATACAGGCGTATTAATCGATTCTGAGAATATTGGTAGGCAGTATTTATGAATATATGTTGAGATACTTCTGGGTATTTTCTGGCACATTCTAGATATGTTGATGATGTTTTATATCTTATGCCTAAGAATATGGACATTACCGTTTCCTTGTTAATTTAAATAGTCTAGGTCATTAAATAAATTTTACTGTTGAGTTTGAACAAAATAAATCATTGCTTTTTATAGATGTTATAACTATTATAGAGAACAATTATTTAACAAATAAAATTGACAGAAAACCAATAAATAACTTCCTATGCGCACTATTATTCTTCACATTAAAATATAATTAAACTTTTTGTATTCTTATCAATGTTTTCGAGAACTTTGCGCATTTACAGCTCAGAGTTCATAGATGAAAAAATCTTGAGAATTTATGAATTAGCTAATAATCTAAAATATCCAAAACACTTAATTGATTAATCTTTCAAAATTGCTAGAAATGCTTTACAATTTTAAAAACTAGAACCAACCTCAATCAATTAAAAATATGTTGGATCTCTCTTACAATTGTAACTTGATATAACTTGAATTTAAAAATACCGTAACAGTAAAAACTGAATAAAAAAAAATCCCAAAAAATGCAGACGGGTGTTTTTACAAGATTCGTTGTAAAAATTGTGTAAAAGTTTATTATGATCAAACTGGAAGAACTCTTGAAGTAAGATTAAAACAACATAAATACAGTATTAACCCTTTTCCAGGCCATGTATAGTATTAACAGTGGACAAAATTTTCAAAAGGCTTGGAAAGTTATATCAAGCAAGTCCTTGGTCGAAAGAAATGTAATAAAATCAAGTTTCATAAAATATAGTTTTGAAAATAATATGAATATTGCTTTAGGATTAAAGAAACTGGACTCATATATAATTAATAAAATTTGGAAAGAATTTAAGATACATTAGACAAGTTAAAATCTTAAAGCTTGGGTAGAATATAAGCTGTGCTTGACATATCTTTGACAACCTACCTACATCATTATAAAAAGTCAGGTGTTGTAAGGTGACCGCGAGGTGTAGTCTCGTCTCTATATGCCTTACTGTTGATCTTTTATTTTAATTTTCTTGATAATGTGAGAATTCTCGAAAGCTCTTAGAATTTCACTATTTTTTCACAGTAGCTGTTTAACAAATTGTTATATCATGTGTTTAATGTGAGCCATGTAACACTTGTAGAGGGATTCAGGAAAACGTATTATCTTCAGTCAGAGAGATGAGAAGTGTAGTGACTCCATTGTAAGAGGAGATGGTGGAGTTGGGGGTCTTTTGTGTTTTCAGCTTCTGGCAAGACAGTGATATAGTGAATAACCTTGAAAATCTTCCCTTTTTTCAGATCACCTTTCCTCTGTAGGAGATTACTGCTTTATTAAAAAATACACACACACACACACACACACCCAGGACACTCACCACTGCACCCCAACAGTACACACACACACACACACACACACACACACACACACACACACACACATATATATATATATATATATATATATATATATATATATTATTTTATTTTATTAACACATCGGCTGATTCCCACCAAGGCAGGGTGGCCCGAAAAAGAAAAACTTTTATCATTCACTCCATCACTGCAACATTAACACCCCTCCTTCAGGGTGCAGACACAGCACTTCCCATCTCCAGGACTCATGTCCGGCCTGCCGGTTTCCCTGAATCCCTTCACAAATGTTACCTTGCTCACACTCCAACAGCACGTCAACTATTAAGAACCATTTGTCTCCATTCACTCCTATCAAATACGCTCACGCATGCTTGCTGGAAATCCAAGCCCCACGCACACAAAACCTCCTTTACCCCCTCCCTCCAACCTTTCCTAGGCCGACCCCTACCCCGACTTTCCTCCACTACCGATTTATACACTCTCGAAGTGATTCTGTTTCGTTCCATTCTCTCTACATGTCTGAACCACCTCAACAACCCCTCCTCAGCCCTCTGGATAATAGTTTTGGTAATCCAACACCTCCTCCTTCACCTCTCTCTTACTTACTGCTTCTATTTTCCTTGTATCCCATCTACCTTTTACTCCCACTGTAGCTATAACTAAAAAGTGATCTCATATATCTGTGGTCCCTCTATAAACATGTACATTCTGAAGTCTACTGAACAGTCTTTTATCTACAAATACGTAGTCCAACAAACTACTGTCATTACGCACTAAATCATATCTTGTATACTTATTTATCTTCTTTTTCTTAAAATATGTATTACCTATAACTAAACCCCTTTCTATACAAAGTTCAATCAAAGGGCTCCCATTATCATTTACACCTGGCACCCCAAACTTACTTACCACACCTTCTCTACATGTTTATCCTACTTTAGCATTTAGGTCCCCTACCACAATTACTCTCTCTCTCACTTGGTTCAAAAGTTCTTATACATTCGCTTAACATCTCCCAAAATCTCTCTCTCTCCTCTACACTCCTCTCTTCTCCAGGTGCATACACGCTTATTATGACCACTTTTCGCATTCGACCCTAATTTTAATCCACATATTCCTTGAATTTACACATTTATATTCCCTCTTCTCCTTCAATAACTAATCCTTCAACATTATTGCTACCCCTTCCTTGGGCAGGGTGGCCCGAAAAATAAAAACTTTCATCATTCACTCCATCACTGTCTTAACAGAGGGGTGCTTACACTACTGCTACAAAATTGCAACATTAACACCCCTCCTTCAAAGTGCCGGCACTGTACTTCCCATCTCAAGGAATCAAGTCCGAGGCCGGATTCCCTGAAACACTTCATAAATGTTACCTTGCCTACACTCCAACACCACGTCAAGGCCTAAAAACCATTTGTCTCCATTCGCTCCTATCTAACACGCTCACGCACGCTTGCTGGAAGTCCAAGCCCCTCGCACACAAAACCTCCTTTACCCACTCCCTTCAACCTTTTCTAGGCCGACCCCTACCCCGCCTTCCCTCCACTACAGATTTATACACTCTCGAAGTCATTCTATTTTGTTCCATCCTCTCTATATCTCCAAACCATCTCAACAACCCCTCCTCAGCTCTCTGGATAATAGTTTTGATAATCCCACACCTCTTAATCTCCAGACTACGAATTCTCTGCATTATATTCACACCACACATTGCCCTCAGACATGACGTCTCCACTGCCTCCAGCCTCCTCCTTGTTGCAACATTCACAACCCATGTCTCACACCCATACAAGAGTGTTGGTATAACTATACTCTCATACATTCCCCTCTTTGCTTTCATGGATAAAGTTATCTGTCTCCACAAGCTCCTCAGTGCACCACTCACCTTTTTCCCCTCGTTAATTCTGTGATTCACTTTATCCTTCATATACATCCACTCCCAAATATCTGAACACATTCACCTCCATTCTGTCTCCCTCCAGTCTGATGTCCAGTCTTCGAATCTATTGTGACCTTAGCCTCATAATCCCTTTTTGCTTTTCTTATTCCTTTTTTTATTTCTCTTTTAATTGAAAATATTGATTTCTTATCTGTTCATCCTCTCTTTTGATACGCATATATATGCCTCTCTTTTGACCGATGAGATGTTTTAATCTATTGTTCATCCATTTAGGATCATTTTGTTAGGTCTAATTTCCTACTCAGAACAAAAGTTGTCTGGGCACTAGAACTACGCTCTGAAACTCATATGGCACACCCTACCTGACTCAGCCGTCCCAATTTAGCCCACCTAGGTAATTTCTCAGCCCCATGAAGCAGGCTAAGCGAAAGTCTGGAACAGGGACTTGATTGCAGTTACCTGGGTAATTCCATAATATATTGAAACTAAGTGATTTGTGATCGCTTTTCCCAAGCTCTTCATTAACCTCAAGATTATTAATTTAATGATTCTTTGTTGGCAAGAACCAAATCAAGCAAGTTGCTAGTCTAGTTGGTTCTGTTCACAAATTGTTTTAAAAACAATCCTAAACCGAATCAAGAAAGTCACTAGACTCAAGATTACCTGTCACATTGTTCCAATCAAATTGTCTAAAGTTAAAATCTCCCATTAACACAACATTTTCATATCTAGACGCGTTATGAATTTCGTCCCATAGCAGCTTACTGCGCTCCCTATCCAGGCTTGGGGGCCTGTAAATCACACCCAAAATTAATTTTTCAAGACCATCGAGAAACTGTAGCCAAACAGCTTCTGTGTCCGATGTTTCTAATCTTATACCTTGTCTAACACAACAATTTAAATGATCTCTGACTTACATCGCCACTCCACCACCCTGCCTGTTGACCGTATCAGTGTGGAATAGTTTATAACCCTGTGTGTTGCACTCGGAAGGCATTTCTTTATCTTTCAGGTTGAACCAGGTCTCTGTTATAGCAATAATATCTATATTACCTGCACTTGCAAGTAATCTTACCTCCTCTATATTATTTCTTAGACTCCTACTATTTGTATAGTAAACTTTTAGGGAGCTAGTCACTCGTTGCCCTCTACTATCTCTCTTTGTTTGTTGATCAATTGCTTTGCCTTTACTAGCAACTTTATTTTGAATATTGCCTTTTAAACATATCCCTGAGGTATCCTGGTAATATCTGCTGTTTCCATCATTAATACTACACCCTGATTGTTTCCCACAAACACCCATACCTCTATAATCTATCAATTTAAAGTCCTAGACAAGTCTCCAATGACCCCCTCAATCGAATCGTCTAATGCAACCACTCAAGCCCCAGAGAGATGAACCCCATCCCTTGCATACATATCACGTTTGCCATAGAATTTGTCCCAGTTATCAATGAAGGGAATTGCAAGTTCCTTGCAGTAGCTGTCTAGCCAGCAATTTATACCAGTTGCCCTAGACATCTATTCATTGCCCACTCCCTTTCTAGGCAAAATGCTACATATGATTGGGATCCCTCCCTTAGACCTAACTACTTCTATGCCTGACCTGTACTTATCTAGTAGCTCCTGTGTTCTGCCCTTTCTAATGTCATTTCCACCAGCACTAAGACAGATAATGGGCTTGTTCCCATTACCTGACACAATATTATCCAACCTGTTGCCTATGTCACCAATACCAGCTCCTGGGAGGCACACCCTGTGTCTGACCTTCCTATCTCTGTTACAAAAAGCACGGTCCATATATCTTACCTGAGAGTCTCCCACAATCAGAATATTCTTACCCTGATTAGCAGGGAAGTCAGTGGTACCTTTAACCTCACTAACCACTGAAGTACACTCGTCCTGGAGAACAGAGAATCGATTTCCTACCTTCACATCTTCTCTATTAACCTTCCTTATCTTCCTTCTTCCTGAATTGTGAACCACTTGCCACTTAAAGCGGCTGCCACTCTCACTGTTCGTAATCATTTCCTCCTCACCAGCACCAACTATCTCACACTCACTCCCAAACCTTCCTAGGCGAAGCTTCAGCATCGTATTTTCCTCCAGAAGTAGAACCTCCTTCTTCAGCACTTTAACCTGAGATTCTAAAACACTGCAGCTAGCCATGTGCTCGGTAACACCCCACGCTAATTCCCAGACAGCTTACGACAGGTATGACCACACGTGACCACTGACATCTTCATGTCTTGCAATCTTTCCCTCGGATTTACGACACACAAGACCATGGTACCCGAATCGGTCTGCTGCTTCACTGCCACAAATACACCTGTGTTCGGAGAGCATAGGGGCGGCAAGTCGAAGGGCAACACCAATGCGGATGGTCTTTGGGTCGAGGCGTGTGCCAAGGCTGGAGTTGAGAACAGCCAACAGAAAGTCCCCTGCATGAGGAGCTCTCACTGAAAGGAGGCGGGCTCTATCCTTCCCTGACACACTCTGAAGCATTGCTGAGGCTATATTTTCTACTATTGGGCCATCCCAGTGCGACTGTTTGTAGTTGTTGGGGGGAGCAGGCCTGTTTTCAGAACCCGTTAGATTATCCCAGATCCTGGCTCCATCAACGAACTTTTGGTCATGGATTCCAATCTTGTCCCTTAGATGTTCAGGGAGAATCGCTGCTACAAGCCCTCTGGATGCAATGCATGAAGACAGGAAAGCATCTGAGATGACTTGTGGACACCAATGCCTCCTAATCTGACTGGGAGTGTAGCTTGGTCCCACTGTCCATCTTCTAGAGTAAGGTTAAGTACTTTAGTAAAGATCTGCCTCAGGATACTGTCATATTCGTGCAGTATAGGGTTATCATATGAAGGAGCACATCTTAGGAAATATGTCAACCTGGGCAGACTCAAGCATTTTGTGAGAAGGTACAAGGCATCATGGGTGTCAAGATTGCCTATTCGTTGTTCCATTCTCATCAATTCTTCCATTTTCTTCCTGAGAATTGTGTCAATCTCATCGCTTCCAAAAATTAGGAGGTGCGGGATTACCAAAGCTATTATCAGAGGGCTGAGGAGGGATTGTTGTGGTGGTTCGGACATGTAGAGAGAATGGAACGAAACAGAATAACTTCGAGTGTATAAATCTGTAGTGGAGGGAAGTTGGGGTAGGGGTCGGCCTAGGAAAGGTTGGAGGGAGGGTGTTAAGGAGGTTTTGTGTGCGAGGGGCTTGGACTTCCAGTAAGCATGCTTGAGCGTATTTGATATTGATAGGAGTGAATGAAGACAAATGGTTTTAAATACTTGACGTGCTGTTGGAGTGTGAGCAAAGTAATATTTATGAAGGGATTCAGGGAAACCGGCAGGCCGGACTTGAGTCCTGGAGATGGGAAGTACAGTGTCTGCACTGTGAAGGAGGGGTGTTAATGTTGCAATTTTATAACTGTAGTGTAAAGCACCCCTCTGGCAAGACAGTGATGGAGTGAATGATGATGAAAGTTTTATTTTCTGGCTACCATGCCTTGGTGGAATCTGATCGATGTGTTAATAAAAAATAATACATATATATATGTTATATATATATATATATATATATATATATATATATATATATATATATATATATATATATATATATATATATATATATATATATATATTTTATATATATATATATATTTATATATATATATATATATATATATATATATATATATATATATATATATATATATATTATATTATATATATATATATATATATATATATATATATATATATATATATATATATATATATATATATATATATATATATATATATATATATATATATATATATATATATATATATATATATATATAAGGCTTATGAATAATTATTATAGTGAGTTTAAGCCCTGAACGTGAAAGGGTCATACAACGATAAATTTATGTATTCTAGCCTAACATAACACAATCAAATCAAATATAAGCTTTGTAAACTAATTTAACCTAAGGTAACGCAACCTAAGGTAACCTAACCCAACCTAAAATTGCCTAACCAAACTCAAAATTAAGTAAAAAAGTATCCTTGCTGAATAGTCTCCCCATATCCGCAGGGTGTTCCAAGCACTACCCTGGATACCTGAAACCATGTATAATAGCGAACCCTATGCATAAGTCGTTTTTCATTTACATATATTCCTATGATAACGTTTAATTGATCAGTTATGCGCAATAAGTGAAGAATTAGCACTTTTTTACTGATGGGAAGCATTTCAGGGCTTCTCTTAGGCTTCGAAGAACGGCCAGTTTCAATACTCCTGCGCATTGGAGTCATTATTAAGCAAACTTGATGGTTATTTTTGGAAAACTATGGATAACTGAAGCTGCGGAAACAGAATCCGTAGATACGGGGGTCTTTCTGTATATCTGTTTTATATAATGAGTATTAGAAACCTTTATTAAAGTTTTTTTTTTTTTTACATAATCTCTGCTCATATTTTGTGACTTCTGATACAAGAAAGTTTGACTTTATAATATTTCTCTAAACAGACGTCTTCAAAAATCAACGTTCAGATAATAAAAGATTCATAAATCCCAATAATCTGGTTAACATCCCACGAAATTGCTCAAAAAATCATAGACACATATCTTATATGAACAAAAACAGCTTATTAATATATTTAAGATTAAACAGTTGAAATTTAACTAATTTACCCAACTACACACATCGCCTTTCAGTCTGTCTCTGAACCTGTCCAATGAAGAGGAAAGCTTTAAGGAAACACCTGTCACCATGTGAGCGAGCAAGAGCTGTGGTGCTTTGGCTGTGCGGTGTGTCACCACAGGAAATTTCTATTAAATATAATATTAGCATCTCCACTGTGTATAGATGCATACACAGGTGGAGGGGGGATGGGAGACCCACAAACTACAGAGTGCTGCCTCAACATCTCTATGGAACTTTCGCGTCAGCTGCCATTACTCCGAAGAAACTGAACCTCCCTCGTATATGCGAACCTTCTAACAAAGTACAATTCTGTTGTAGCCCAAAACCCGTGCAACATGTCTTGCAGTTCATTTCACTACAAGCTACACGAAAATATTATTTGCAAATTTTCTCTGGGTATTTGCATGAAATAATGTTTAAAGGGTTGGTTAATAGGGTTTAAATCCTATCGACTAAACTATGGTCATTAAGTCTGCACGCAACCTTCTATCCAAAATAAGATAATATTTTAATCCAAATAATATTAGCAAACTCACAGCAAATAAACCCAGAGGAAAATACAACCCTTAGTGTATATACGATGTGAATGTTTAGAAATACAATTCTTAGTGCATATAACCTGTGAAAGTTTAGAAATACAAATCTTAGTGCATAAAACTTGTGAAAGTTTAGAAATACAATTCTTAGTGTATGTATCCTGTGAAAGGTTAGAAATACAATTCTTAGTGTATGTATCCTGTGAAAGTTTAGAAATACAATTCTTAGTGTATATACTCTTTGAATGACTAGAAATACTTATGACAAGAATAATTAAATGTGTGAATTATAATTGAAATATAATCAATAAAATGTCATTTCAATGCCAATATCATTACCAAACAAAAACGGTGAAACAACACAACTCTTCCATTGTCTTACTAAAAGTTGATACATAAATTATTATTTTAAAATCGGTAAAAAAAAATTATATAGAGTTATTAAATTTTCAGTCAAAATTTGCATAAGTGAAAACATTTACTTAGTGGACATTTGTTCAGTAAACTCGTATGAAAATTTAATAACTGAATATAGATTTTTATACCTAATTTAAATTTATAATTTCTGCATATTAACATTCAGAATCAAGATGATTTTTTCCTCAAAGTTGATTATAGTTATTGCAAGTTAATTTTATTAAAGAGTAGGAAATCAGTTCTCATTAGTGAATCAAGAGTTAAGAATCCTAAGAAATTCTACGACAAACAAAAGAAGCACTGAAATTCTCTTCCTTATATCATAGCACGTTTATGGCCTTTTTAATGTTTACTCAATACATTTACAGTGTACTTTACACACACACACACACACACACACACACACACACACACACACACACACACACACACACACACACACACACACACACACATATATATATATATATATATATATATATATATATATATATATATGTCGTGCCGATTAGGTAAAACTGGTCAATTAGCAAGAACTCATATAAAATTAAGTCCTTTCTAAAATTTTCTCTTATACGTTTAAAGATATATTTTTTTCATTTATGTTAATGTAAGAATTTATAATTTTGTACCAAGAGAAACTTTGAAAACCTACCTAACCTTATTACAACAAGCGCAATTTAATTTAGCCTAACCCAACTAAATATATTTTAGATACGTTAACATTAATTTAATAATAAACAAACACAATGAAATATATTTTTTCGTTATGTTCAGAACGATTTTGGCGAAATTATTGCATACACAAATTTTCACTTGTCTTATATGGCAAGGTGAGCGTTGCTATTTAAGCCAAAATCGCAAGTTTTACCTAATCGGCACGACATATATATATATATATATATATATATATATATATATATATATATATATATATATATTGTATATGCATACATACTATATTGTATAATATATATATATATATATATATATATATATATATATATATATATATATATATATATATATATTGTATATGTATACATATATATTATATATATATATATATATATATATATATATATATATATATATATATATATATATATATATATATATATATATATATATATATATATCGGAAGATGGAGAGAATATTTTGAGGATTTGTTAAATGTTGATGAAGACAGGAAGCTGTGATTTCGTGTGTAGGGCAAGGAGGAATAACATCTTGTAGGAGTGTGGAAGAGCCAGTTGTGGGTGTAGGGAAGTTCGTGAGGCAGTGGGTAGAATGAAAGGGTAAGGCAGCTGGGATTGATGGGATAAAGATAGAAATGTTAAAATCAGGTGGGGATATAATTTTGGAGTGGTTGGTGCTATTATTTAATAAATGTATGGAAGAGGGTAAGGTACCTAGGGATTGGCAGAGAGCGTGTATTGTTCCTTTGTATAAAGGCAAAGGGGACAAAAGAGAGTGCAAAAATTATAGGGGAATAAGTCTGTTGAGTGTACCTGGTAAAGTGTATGGTAGAGTTATTATTGAAAGAATTAAGAGTAAAACAGAAAGCAGGATAGCAGATGAACAAGGGGGCTTTAGGAAAGGTAGGGGTGTGTAGACCAAGTGTTTACAGTGAAACATATAGGTGAACAGTATTTGGATAAGGGTAAAGATGTTTTTGTGGCATTTATGGATTTGGAAAAGGCGTATGATAGGGTAGATAGGGGGCAATGTGGCAGATGTTGCAGGTGTATGGAATAGGAGGAAGGTTACTGAAAGCAGTGAAGAGTTTTTATGAGGATAGTGAGGCTCAGGTTAGAGTGTGTAGGAGGGAAGGGGACTATTTCCCAGTAAAAGTGGGCCTTAGACAAGGATGTGTGATGTCACCGTGGTTGTTCAATATATTTATAGATGGGGTTGTAAGAGAAGTGAATGCGAGGGTCTTGGCAAGAGGTGTTGGGCTAAAAGATAAAGCAAATACAAAGTGGGAGTTGTCACAGTTGCTTTTTGCTGATGACACTGTGCTTTTGGGAGATTCTGAAGAGAAGCTGCAGAGGTTGGTGGATGAATTTAGTAGGGTGTGTAAAAGAAGAAAATTGAAAGTGAATATAGGAAAGAGTAAGGTGATGAGGATAACAAAAAGAATAGGTGACGAAAGATTGGATATCAGATTGGAGGGAGAGAGTATGGAGGAGGTGAATGTATTCAGATATTTGGGAGTGGACATGTCGGCGGATGGGTCTATGAAGGATGAGGTGAATCATAGAATTGATGAGGGAAAAGGGTGAGTGGAGCACTTCGGAGTCTGTGGAGACAAAGAACCTTGTCCATGGAAGTAAAGAGGGGAATGTATGAGTATAGTTATACCAACGCTCTTATATGGGTGTGAAGCATGGGTGATGAATGTTGCAACGAGGAGAGGCTGGAGGCAGTGGAGATGTCATGTCTGAGGTCAATGTGTGGTGTGAATATAATGCAGAGAATTCGGAGTTTGGGAATTAGGAGGAGGTGCAGGGATTACCAAAACGATTGTCCAGAGAGCTGAGGAGGGGTTGTTGAGGTGGTTTGGACATGTAGAGAGAATGGAACGAGACAGAGTGACTTCGAGAGTGTATAAATCTGTAGTGGAAGGAAGGCGGGGTAGGGGTCGGCCTAGGAAAGGTTGGAGGGAGGGGTAAAGGAAGTTTTGTGTGCGAGGGGCTTGGACTTCCAGCAAGCATGTGTGAGCGTATTTGATAGGAGTGAATGGAGGCATATGGTTTTAATCTTGACGTGCTGTTGGAGTGTGAGCAAAGTAACATTTATGAAGGGATTCAGGGAAACCGGCAGGCCGGACTTGAGTTCTGGAGATGGGAAGTACAGTGCCGGCACTCTAAAGGAGGGGTGTTAATGTTGCAGTTTTATAACTGTAGTGTAAAGCACCCTTCTGGCAAGACAGTGATGGAGTGAATGATGATGAAAGTTTTTCTTTTTCGGGCCACCCTGCCTTGGTGGGAATCGGCCGATGTGTTAATAAAAAAAAAAAAAATAATATATATATATATATATATATATATATATATATATATATATATATATATATATATATATATATATATATATATATATATACACACACACAGGTGATGACACGGGACAGAGTGGCCCGACAAAGAAAAACTCCATCACTGTCTTGCCAGAGGCGTGCTTACACTACAGCTACAAAATTGCAACATTAACACCCCTCCTTCAAAGTGCAGACACTGTACTTCCCATCTCCAGGAATCAAGTCCGGCCTGCCGGTTTCCCTGAAACACTTCATATATGTTACCTTGCCTACACTCCAACAGCACGTCAACTCTTAAAAACCATTTGTCTCCATTCGCTGCTATCTAACACGCTTACGCACGCTTGCTGGAAGTCCAAGTCCCTCGCACACAAACCTCCTTTACCCCCCCTCCAACCTTTTCTAGGCCGACCCCCTACCCCGCCTTCCCTCCACTACAGATTTATACACTCTCGAAGTCATTCTATTTTGTTCCATCCTCTCTATATGTCCAAACCATCTCAATAACCCCTCCTCAGCTCTCTGGATAATAGTTTTGGTAATCCCACACTTCCTCCTAATCTTCAAACTACGGATTCTCTGCATTATATCCACACCACACATTGCTATCAGACAGGACATCTCCACTGCCTTCAGCCTTCTCCTTGCTGCAACATTTACCTCCCATATTTCACATCAATATAAGAGCGTTTGTACCACTATGCTTTCATATATTCCCTCTCTTTCCTTCCATGGCTAACGTTTTTTGTCTCGACAGACACGTTTTTCCGCCCTCGTTAATTCTATCGTTCACCTCGTCTTTCACAGATCCATCTGCTGTCAAGTCCATTCCCAAATTTCCGAACACATTCTCTTACTTCATACTCCCTCCCTCTAAATTGATATGCAATCTTTGATTTCCAATTGTTTTTTGTTATCCTTATCACCTTGCTCTTTCCTATGCTCACTTTTAATTTACTTCTTTTACATACCCTCCGAAATCCGTCCTCTAACCTCTGTATCTTCTATTCAGAATCTCCCAACAGCACAGTGTCATCAGCAAAACAAAAATCTGTAACAACTACTTTGTATTAGATTGTCTATCTATTAATTCCACATCTCTTCCCAGCATTAGAGCATTCATTTTTCTTACAAACCCATCTACGAGTATATTAAACAACCATGGTGCCTTCTCGCATTCTTTACCTAAGAACTACTTTTACTGGGAACTAATCTCCTTCTCTTACATATCCTAACCTGAGCCTCACCTTTCTCAAACAAATCTTAACTGCTTTCAGTAACCTTCCACCTATTCCATAAACTTGCAACATCTGTGCTAGAACATGAACGATATAGAATAGAAACGATCCAGATAAATATGGAGGTGAGCCGAAGAGACAGAAGCGAATATGCATGAATAAGGAGGGCGGCCCATTGGCAACATAGAGAATGGCATAGCACCGAAAGTCACATCTGTCTCAGACAGTTAAATCAGAAAAAAAACAACAGTGAAGGACCAGGTTATCACGCTGAGGAAGGAAGGAGAGTAGATCACAAAAAATTACCAGGAATTATGTGAGGAACTCAACCCGTGATTTAGGAAGGTATTTTCAGTAGAACACACACGTTTTCAGTATACCAGGATGGTAGGGTTCACCATCAAGTGCTAGAAAAAATACTCACAATCGAGGAGGATGTGAAGAAACTGCTGAACAAAGTAAATACTTCGAGGGAGGTGGACCCAGAAAACATGTATATCTCCATGTGTCTTGAGAGAGGGAGCAGAGGCACTGTGTATGTCACTAACAACAATCTTCATCACATATCATAACGGGGCAACTACCTGAGGCGTGAAAGACGAACGTAGACTACTGCATTTCCCTGGAATGTAAGAAGGCTTTCAATGCAATTACGCAAAATACATTAGTGTAGTAGGCAAGAGTAATTGGAAATGCACTGCAATGCATCAGGAAATGCCTGTGTGAAGGAAAAGTTCGTTAGATAGAAGTGAAAGCATGGATGAGTGGTTTTGTTAAGATAATTGGCTGAATGCTTGGGAGCGTATCGTTACCTCTGTCCCCTCCCTTCTCCATCCGATGGGAGTTAACATGAAACCCTCCTGGCGAGTCCACATCACTTGATTTTCTGCTCTCACGAAGTGTCTAAGTATGGAATGGCACTCTTGGTTCTTTTTACATTGTATGTTGGATTTTTGTTAATTTGCCGGACCTGATTTGACTTACGTATTTTAACGTAATTTTTTTTAGTGTTGGCCATTTCTTTTAAAGACATGTCTGTCATGTGAGTGACTGCTTGTCTGGGTTTTAAGTATCTATTTGTTTTTTTGTTTTTTTAACCTTATTGATCGAACTGGGCACTTCGACTCCAGGAAGACATTCGGACAGTTTGATCTAGACAATAGATCAGAAACTTTACCTCAACTTTAACTGTAGCTTCACCTTTTGTAATTGATCATCTGTTGTCTTCAAATTATTATTAGTATAATCAAGGGGGAAGCGTTAAACCCGTAGGATTATATAGCGCCTGTGGGGGATGTGTTGAAGATATTCAGGTTTAATTCAGGGAACTGGAGCACAGATCCAATTCCCTAGATCAAGAGTCCCTCACCAGCGTCAAGGAACATTCCTTGAGAGGTGTTGTCTTCAAAGCCCTTCAGCAAACCTCCATCGAGCACACCAAGCCAGCATTTCCCATATGTGAAACAACTATTGGCATCTGTACTCTCAGTACAGACGTCAATAGTCTACACATAGGTAGTCCATCGGTCCGTTGTATATATTAGGTTCGCTATTCGAAATTAATTTATGGATTTTATTTTTCATTATTTGCTTCAGCAAGGAAAATTTTAATGTTAGTTTGTTTTAACATTATTATTATAGTTTTGTATATTTTCACTAAAATTGTTTATTTCCTTAGGTTATTAATTATTATTCTATATTTTCTTTTCAAGAGGAGGAATGGTCTTTGCAAATACCCTTTGAGGGTCTGAAATGGCTGTTATACCTTCACATCTGGTGACCTTACCAGAATTCATTCGGATTGTTCGGAACGCCAGCAGAACAATGAAGCCCTATTGTAAGGACTCGAAGTCAACAGATGGTTACAAACAACTTGAAAGTGGTCAAACCATACTACGGGTGGGGCTCGAACCCCACCCGTGGTATGGTTTGCTTGCAATCGTGTCATTACGATTTCGTGAGTCATGAAAGTGGTCATTCTCTATGGAAGGACAACATTAAATATATTTTAAAAACTAGGTGATTTTTATAGTTTCACTTTTATAGAAAGTCAATTCAGGACAGGTTAAATTATACTTGTTATACCAATCACTTTTCGAGCTTCTTGTAATATGTAGGAATAGAGCCTAGGAACCATAGATTTTCCGAAGATACATTACTTGATTAAACCTGTGTGTTATATATCAAGGGAACTGTCGTAAGTCATGCTTGATTTGTTAGTGGGATGTTTGGATGGTCAAGGGACCAGATACTACCTACATTTTGATCGGAGCGGGAAGTTGAACCTTCCGTTTTCATAGGTATGTTATTTTCTGGTTCAGTTTTATATATCTTTGCTAGTTTATCACATGAGATTATTAGTGACTTATTTATTAAAAAAAATATATTCTCAAAGCTTTTCAAAAGACCCAGAATTCCCAAAAGAATTCCGGTATGGAACAAAACACGGCCAGAATTTTCAACAGTTCCAGATTACACTCTTTCGACTTTTGGATTGAATGCGCCAGAATTGACCGAGACTATAACTCTCTCAGAGATTTCACGGTTGCCGGCCAGTCTGCTCTTCTTCGCCAGATTCGAACTTTCGTCAGAGAACATAACTTAATAACATCCGATAAAGTTGCAAAAGCTGCTGATATCTATGCCGAGGCCCATAATTCTTGTAAAGAGCTGATGGGATCGTACCTCAAGGCCAAGGTTTCAAACGAACCAAGGGAACATATGGCCTTTCAAGAAACGAGTCAGCCAGCCTTTATACCTACATGTTATCTATGTGGTTGTAAAGGACACAAATATTCCGTCTGCCCTTCCAAAAAGAAAGAAAAAGTTGGCCGATGTTTTATCGTAGGTAACGTGGGAACTTCTTGTTCAGGCACTGTTGATGGAACGAACGTCTCCACTATACTACGTTACACTGGTTGTACATGTGTAGTAATATTGAGCAAATTATTCCCTAACCTTAAAACTACTAGTGCCTCGACAACTCTTTCAGATTACTTAGGCCGTGTTGACACCTTTCCCTCAGTATAGTACTACATACGATCCAAATGGCTCACAGCTTGGACAAATGCAGTGGTGGCTTCTATCACGTCCTGCTCTTTAATCACTTGTAATATTGAAGGTGGCTGACCTTACGTCACCACCATGTTCTAATAATCTTTCAATTTCTTCTTTCTCCAAAGTCCGACAAGCCCATTTTTACTTCGTTTTCTGAAATTGCTAATAGGAATGATACTATTGTTCCTTTTGGTGGTAACTGATGAGTCTACTCCCAAGACTGGTGAAGAAGAATTACCTTTTCTCGTAACAGAAAAGGGTAAGAGTATTTCATCCGATTCTATAAATGTTATGACTAGTGCTCAAGCCTCAGCAGTGCCTTTCTTTCTTAGTATTCGACTGACTCTACTACTTCAACTACTATTACTACTACTATTACTACGACTACTACTATTACTACTTCTACCACTTCCTCTCTTCCTTTCCTACTACCTCTCTTGTCCCGTCCCTGTCTGCTGGCCTATATATACTCCCTTCTTCTCTCCTTTCTGTTAGTGTGACTTTGTAAATGGTCCAAGTCGGGCCGAAACGTCGTCTGAAGCTCCCCTCTCCTGTGTGCGGGTTATTTGTATATCGAACATCGCCATCCAGTGGCGAAACATCTATAAATAAACATTCCAAGATGTTGCACATGTGTCTGATCCTTCAGATATAGAGTTAGTGTCGTTTACATAGTTCTGTGAATTATGTGTCTCCATGCCTGTATTTCTCCTTCCCGTGCACGGGAAAGACAGCGGTGTTTTTCATAAACACATACCCGACCAAAGGAAAATTAAGTAAATCGAAGAAATAGTAGAGGGAATAATTAATTCAGGTAAATAATTTTGTAAGTAAGGGTAGCAGAGACCAAAGGTGATGTGACAGACACTCCGAGTGTCACCAAGGAAGATCATCCTTGTATTCATTTTTACATCAAATTAGACAAAACTTTAACCAGTGAAGAAAGTGATTATTTAATGAAGTTGTGGGAAGTGTTGTAGAGGGATATTAAGAAAACCAATACTAAGAACAAATGGGGCGAAAAGACCTGGATTAAGAAATAACTGAAATGTATAGGAAACAAGTGAGAAAGACGTAAAAAATTATCAGATATAGGAAAGATAAGTAGAGTAGTAAGAGGAGAAAACCACAGTTTCAAGGAATCTCTGAAAGCTCACCCCTATGCCCATACCTCAGCATGACTAATTCAAAGCCAACGTCAATTTCCCTAAATCTTACCATATCCACATCCTCGTCCCTCTTTCTGCATGTCAACATTTATAAACCTAACTCCTTCGTCCTCTAACAGAATACAAAAGCAAAGCCTAGCCTCTCTTCCTAATTAATACAAAGGCAGCGAACATGAAACGTTAATATCACAAGCCAGATCACAGTATGGTACAAACCTTTGTAATAATACGGACAAGTTGGTTAAGAAAAAAAACGTAAGCAAAACACTAAGACAAAATTTATTAGAGACGGCTTAAGGTACGCCTGTGTCCTCCACATGGACTCCACGGGGCATTTGATGAACTGGGATGAGGCACAACTCGTTCTCACCGAACAAGATCTTAGACGCCGACGATGTCTGGAAGCCTAGCTAATCGCCGTTACCGACACCATAGAACCTAACACTGGAAACTACAAAATTTAAATAATCATTAGCATATATGATACTGAGCTAAGCAAAGCACCACCTACCCAGCAACACAGGAGTCACAATATGGCATTCTTCAGGACACCATGCCGTCACTCACACCTCACTTCAGGACACCATGCCGTCAATCACACCTCACTTCAGGACACCATGCCGTTACTTACACCTCACTCTCCGCCTATACAAACTGTCTTTCAAACTCTGTATGTTAGAATTGATCAAGGTCCCAGGACCTAAACGTTTTCTAATAAATGTCCTAGAGTTTGCTTACGTGCTTTTCTAAACCAGATCATAGTAAAATTAAGCTCAGAATTTAGTACACAGTTCCATATGAATTATCAAATAAGAGAAATTAAATGAAAGAATTGGTAACAGAGTCAACCCGAGTCATCACAGCAATCAAGAATCTAAAAAAAATATGTGCATTCACAGCCTAAACCAAAGAAATATTTCATCCATTTCATAGTATGCATCAACCATAAATGACATATACCATCCCAAATTGTTCTTTTAAATAAGATAAAAGCCTTAAAACCACAGGGGTAATTAACATCTGTAGAGTTGGAAGTATTCAACTTCCATCGTAACAAGAGAATAATAAGTACATTTCCTTTCCATCATCAAGGCGAAAGATTGCAATGATGTCAAATAATTCTATTCTATTTGCAGATTCAAAGTGGGAAAATGGCGCCAACACCTTCCAGTAAATATATATCAACTTCCTTTTAAGTGCGAAACATGAATATTGATATTTTAAAACCGATTAGAGGAACCTTTATCCAGTTATCACAAGGCATTAATTAAAGTTTATAGCTAAATGAATAGGGCTTTATAGTGTGTACTCAACTATATGTGGTTGCAGGGGTTGAGTCATAGCCCCTGGCTCCGCTTCTTCGCTGATCTAGGTTCACTCTCTCTCCTTGCTCTAAGATAGAATCCATACATAACTTTTATTAAAGCAGACTATTCCACTTCCTGACAATTTTAGTGCTGAAGAAATACTTCCTAACCTTCCTGTGACTCACAGCTGAGTCAACTTACAGTTTTGGCCCCTTGTCCTGTGTCCCATTACTGCAACATGTTGTCCCTGTCCACCTATCCCTCTTGTCCCACCCTGTCCCTCCCTGTCTCCCTCCGTATCCCTCCTTTCCTCCAGTGGCATCAGGTTGATTTCCCTTAACCTCTCCTCGTAGGATATACCCATATCTCTCTGACTAGTCTTGTTGCAAATATTTCTACTTTCTCTAATTTATTGATGTGTTTCACCAGGAGTGGGTTCCATATTGGTGTTACATACTCCAATTTGGGCCTGACGGTGCTCATATTGTTTTTTTTTTTTTTTCATGACGGAACTATTAGGTACAATGATCTGTGCAGGTGCCCATCTTGGTGGGTGACTACAAGAACACACTGGGGTGGGCTGCCCCCCATATCATTGTACCCAACAGTTCCGTCATGGAAAGAAACATAATTGAATCCTCGCTCTTAAAACATGATAAGAATGCCTTATATTATACAAGTTATACGTTGTACAATTTTGATAGCTATTGCCTTAAATAACAGTGATATATAAAATCGCAGGATTGTTCATTATGCGACGGGGCCTCGTGAGGATTTGGTGACATTAGACCATTGTTCTCCGCGCCTATCCTCAAGTTCTTCAATTGAGAACGTGCCCTACCTGTCAGTATAATATATAACTATGAGGTGTAAGCCCATTTAGCTACAGTGACATGAAGGTAACATTGGCGTACAGGTACACAAGGTTATGTGTTCGCAACATGGTCGGAATAATATATTAGCATTAGTAGTAAGCCGATTTAGTTAAAGTTTTTGCAATCAGGAATTGCAACATGGTGACTGAGACTAGCTTACTGGATTACAGCCCAAAGGTCTTAAATAATAATTAAAATACCTGGAATATTCATAACATTCTAGAATTCTCCTGAGACGTTCGGAATTTTAACATGACAAATGAATGCATTTCACTCATTTAATTAGAAGGTTGACACTTAATATCATTGATTTGTGGCCGCCGTTGGGTCTCTGGTGGTGTCAAGGAGTCTGTAACCAGTTCCTTGAGGAAACGTGTGGCATTCTTCCCCATTATCCCAAGGTCTCCAATTCCACTGGGACAAACTGATGCTGATGGCCTATGTCTCTGTAGTTGCTGATCTTGTACTCCTCCCTGTGATCTGCAGCACTTCCTTGTTGCCGAACACTGTGATGGATGTAGGTGTCAGCCAGCCTCGACACTCAGATATAGTTTGGTGCTAAAAGCTTGCCATTTTTGCAAGGACAAATGGTGATTCGGGCAGGGTGGTTTGCGGGATTGTGAGTATTGTTGGACGCTAGGGATCGGGACTCTCTCTCTCGGCTGGGAATCTAGCTGCAGCAAGGCTTCTCTTTATGATGTATGATGTCATTGACTTCATTGTATCTTGTGGGACAGCCCTTGGTTTTGGGGCAGTTTAGGCCATGTAGACCATATTGACCGGCTTGCACATCGCTGCAAATACACGTTGAATTGGGGGAGCGAGGCGGAGAGCCACTGGAATACGGAGGCCCATTGCCGTAATGAGAACTGTTTGGAGGAATTCTCAAAGTAAAGTGCACTCACAGCTTGGAGCCTGGCAATCTCCATGTCTGATGTTGCAGTCCTGAGCATTTTGGCAAGCACCTTTTCAGCTATGCGGCCATTCCAACCCGACTGTTTGTAGGCCAGTGTCTCGATAATGGCACTGGTGTAACTAGGGTCCTGTATTCCTTCGGAGTTACCAAGGTTGTCCGGAAGGATTTGTTTTATTTACTCATCAGATGCTTTGGAAGATGATAAGATAGCTGGTAGGGTAATTTGGGAGGATTTGCGTACTCCCGGCTCCCCAAGCCTGACTGGAAGTGAGGCTTGCAGCCACTGTCCGTCTTCAAGGGAAAGATTCAGTGAGCTAGGCTCGCCATCTTTTGAGGAATTGGTGGCTGAATGGATAAGATCGTCACTGGGGAACCTCGCCCATCTCAGTGTAAGTGGGATCGAGTCCTGCTGACTGTGACCTTTCTTCTGTATATTCCCTCTTCTTTCAGTGTGGTGCATTGATAAAAAAAATAGCATGAAAGGTCAGAACATACAGGAGGAGGCTGTAATAGCTTGATTCCCTGCATGAGGCTCACTGAGGTGCCTGGGCTGTGCAGAAACATAGCTTGTGAACCAGGCTGCCCAGCTTTTGAGGCATTTATGGCTGAGTGGAAAAGAGCGTCACTCTTCACGACGCTCTTCCATGAGGCGGGCTAAAACAACACGAGTTCGATTCTCCAGTTAGCTGCAGTTTGTTATTGATTAAATACTACTTGTTCGTGGTTACAATATATATATATATATATATATATATATATATATATATATATATATAATGTCGATTCCTTTTCCAGGTGCGAACAATGGCATACAGACACAGACACTATATATTTGTGCTTCTGTCAACGTTGATGGTCATTGCAACAATAACTACTCAGGCAGTGGGTGATTCTGTGAAAGCAGTTAGTGTGGATGTAGCTGCTATGGTGAATGAGATAATGGACCTTCATCATACTAGCTGTCATCTTGTTCTCATCTCTTCTGCACTACAGTCACTTGCTACCTCCAATATAATCAGGTGAAATATTTTCTTATTCATTATTCTTTATTAAAGAATACAAAATATATCGATTTTGATATTAATTGAGTACAGAATATTGAACTGAGTATAATTATTTGCTATGTTTACTCCTCTACCATATTGTGTTTCTTTTTTGTCATAAATTAATGATCGAACTGCAGAAGAGTAAATAACAATTGTTATTTAATCTAGATAAAAGGAGCAATAGTTACTTAGATATTATGTACGAAAAAAAAATGAGTGAAGATTTTTTACGACTACGGTGTTCTTAAGACCAACTCCAAGGCTGAGGGACTGATTACCTCATCTTTTGTATATAGTTCTACTCTCTTCAAATTATTTCCTAGAATTTGTATTGATAAAGCCACTGGATGGAGAAACATCTACATTAAAGATACCTAATGTTGCATAGGTGCCTAATTTTCAGTATACCAGTAGTTTCTTCATGAAGCATAATAGAAGTTGTAAATGAATGGTTAGATAACCGACAAGTTGATAAATTAGACACATATGCAACACTTGGGTATCTTTATTGAGGAAACGTTTCGCCATATGTGTCTAATTCATAATAGAAGTTGTTTTCTGGAGTATAATAATAGTTTATACTAGGAGTATACTAATACATGCTAATTATTTTAATGACTTTTGAACTGAATGTGTCGTTGAAAGTCTTGTGAACATTTTTTACACCTAGATACAGTTTAACCTGTGAGTCCCCAGTGTTTCTGTGAGTCCCCAATGTTTCTGTGTGCCCTCAGTGTTTCTGTGTGCCCCCAGTGTTTCTTGTGACTCCCCAGTGTTTTTGTGTGCCCGCAGTGTCTCTGTGACTCCCCAGTGTTTCTGTGAGTCCCCAGTGTTTCTGTGTACCCCCAGTGTGTCTGTGAGTCCCCAGTGTTTCTGTGAGTCCCCAGTATTTTTTTGTGAATCCCCAGTGTTTATGTGAATCCCCAGTGTTTCTGTGTGTCCCTAGTGCTTCTGTGTGTCTCCAGTGTTTCTATGAGTCCCCCAGTGTTTATGTGAGTGCCCAGTGTTTCTGTGAATCCCAAGTGTTTCTGTGAATCCCCAGTGTTTCTGTGAGTCCCCAGTGTTTCTGTGAATCCCCAGTGTTTCTCTAAATCCCCAGTGTTTCTGTGAGCCCCCAGTGTTTCTGTGAGCCCCAGTGTTTTTGTGTGCCCCCAGTGTTTATGTGAGTCCCAAGTGTTTCTGTGAGTCCCCAGTGTTTCTATGGGTTCCCAGTGTTTCTATGAGTCCCCAGTGTTTTTGTGTGTCCCCAGTGTTTCTGTGAATTCCCAGTATTTATGTGAGTCCCCAGTGTTTCTGTGAATCTCCAGTGTTTCTGTGAGACCCCAGTGTTTCAGTGAGTAACCAGTGTTTCTGTGAATCCCCAGTGTTTCTGTGTCCCCAGTGTTCCTGTGAGTCCCCAGTGTTTCTGTGTGTCTCCAGTGTTTCTGTGTGTCCCCAGTGTTTCTGTGTGTCTCCAGTGTTTCTGTGAGTCCCCAGTGTTTCTGTGAATCACCAGTGTTTCTGTGAGACCCCAGTGTTTCTGTGAGTCCCCAGTGTTTCGGTGAGTCCCCAGTGTTTCTGTGAGTCCCTAGTGTTTCTGTCAAAGATTATTGAACGTTGTGATCTTTTACTGAAATTTTTTTTATTTTTTTTTTACCTTTCTAATAGAGGATTAGAAGAAATTTATCAACTTGAATCATCTTTAGTGTCCAAGACTCGCTTGGAAATATTGTTTTAAGTCGCTTTAAGCTTCTTTTTTTATGCATATTATTACAAGGCAAATTTTAATATTGTATGTAAGGTAAATAATAGTCTCTCATACGATTCGTATCTCTGTTAACTTTTTAGGTCCAGTTTTTTTTTTATCTAACTGAATCTGATTTTATACATCATTAACCTTGTTTCTATGTGGTTAAATTTGCTAGAAAGCTGTGAACTTGTGTCCCACAGACGCCTGAGTGAAGGTACACAAGATAGCGTGTTGGTAGATGCACGATCATTGTACCACCAAGACCAGGTTGTCCAGAACCGCCTCCTGCAGGGACTCTGGGGAGACAGTAAAACCACCTGCTGGGGACTCATCCTTGACCTCAGTGGTAACAACTATACTCAGTTTATCTTAAGGTATTATTTCTGTGTTAGACTTTTCTCCATGTTAGAACAAATATTATGTAAATATTGATAACATTAAGTTGTAATTAAATGGAGTAATTGTGTAAATTCAAGTTAGTCTGCATGTGTTTAGAAAGTGGATCAAATATTAGTAAGTGAACCCATGATAGGTGGTATATAATTTATAATAATAAATTAATGACCATCGAGTATTGGACAGGCTTTAAAAGTACCTAGTCTGGTTTTAATCGATCCGAGATCCTAGACTGTCATCTACATCGAATCACCACAAAACCTTAAAATGCTAAAAAGGCAGACCATTTACGGCTCAATTTATCTAAGAGATGATTTAGCTATAATTTACGCTTGCAAGAATTCAGGATCACAAAATCAGCGCCATCATTTGTACTAAGAATGCTGTCATCCATTGCTTTTCACACTCTCAAATAACAAGAGTTATAGAAAAACACTTCAGAACGATAACAGAAGCAGCGATTCAACTCGTTTAAAAATCAAAAGTTGGATCTCAACTATGTCAAACACTGAAAACGTTTATGAAGTAAAACGCCAAAATAGATGTGGATATCCGAACATAAGTCGCTAGCATATAAGGGATGAAAAGATAAGAAAATACTCAAACTCTGGGAAGAAACATGACTTTTTCCTGATATAAGTATTTTCTCTTCTCTGAGGCTGTGGGTCTGAAGTAAATTCTAGAAGTGGTACCTCTCTCTCTCTTTCACTCACTCACTCTCACTCTCTTTTTCTCTCTCTCCCCCTCTCTCTCTCTCTCTCTCTCTCTCTCTCTCTCTCTCTCTCTCTCTCTCTCTCTCTCTCTCTCTCTCTCTCTCTCTCTCTCTCTCTCTCTCTCTCTCTCTCTCTCTCTCTCTCTCCCCCATATATACTATACTATATATATATATATATATATATATATATATATATATATATATATATATATATATATATATATATATATATATATATATATATATATATATATATATATGATTTCATTGATATATAGGCTGCTCGTAGAAGCTGGTACACCAATCAGGATGAGGTTGAAATTAGTCTCTGAGGTACCATAACAACGAATGTCCTTGCACCAAGATAACACGCTCAGTATTGCTGGGCACCTGGTGTTCAAGGATGGTGGTCCAGTGGAGAGAGTGATGCTTACTATGTTCAGTTCACACAGGGCTGGGCATGGGAACGCAGGATCGAGTCCCTGCTAAGCAGCAGTTCTGTTAATGATTAAAAATCACTTGTTTCGTGACTTCATTAATATATAATTAAATAAATAAATAAATATATATATATATATATATATATATGCTAGGAATTCGCAAGAGCAGGCGAAATATTCACAAACACTGATCTTGGCGACGGAGACTCGAACCTACGAACTCATGACAGGTACGCAGTGCTTTACCGACCGTACCACACTGGTATTGTATTGGACCAGTGTGGTACGGTCGGTAAAGCACTGCGTACCTTGTCATGAGGTTCGTAGGTTCGAGTCTCCGTCGGCCAGAGATCAGTGTTTGTTTGATATATATATATATATATATATATATATATATATATATATATATATATATATATATATATATATGAGACAAAGAGAATAAAAAGGTACAATGCTCTTTCTGGAAGAATACACAAATAACCCGCACACGGGAGAAAGAAACTCGGTCCGATTTGCAATATTAACTATTCAGACACAGAATCGCGAAGGTCGGCAGCTGGTATATATTCGAGAGGTGGGAGAGGACGGGAGAGAGAGGATGAACAATAAATAATAAAACGAAGGAAGAAGTGATAGTAGTGGTAGAGATAGTGGTGGTGGTGGTATTAGTAGTGGAGGAAGTCTAAAGTCTAGGAAAAGGAGTACTGCAGGAGAGCTAATGGCCCTCGAGGGTTGACCAAGAATACAAGGTAAAATACTCATGGGACAAACACCTAGGCAGTCGATAAGTAAGGTAAGGAAAATATGTGAAAGGAGAAAAGGTAAGGAGAGGAGGAGATAAAGATGAGGTCACGTCACGAGTGTTAAGAAGTGTGGAGCATTTGGCAATGTAATGTTCTTGTTCTTCTTCTTGATTCGCCGGTATTAACCCGGCCCGGGCCTTTTCCAAGTGGTGGCCCGGCCTTGGCTCTCTTTCTCGGGAGAATCTCAGACTAACGTCTGCCATGGGAGGAGGTACAAGTACCTCCTCATCTTTGGGACCAACTGTCTCTAGGCCTAGCCACATTCCTCGCCCTCACGGGGCTCGTAGGGAGAAACTAGGCCTCTCTTTGGTCTGCCATCTTCCCAACCCCTTCGGAGCTAATGGGAATAGGAGTCTTGTGAGCTGCAGGTGATAGCAAGCTCTGGCTCAGGCACCTACCCAACCCTTGCCGTGATCCGGCAATGTAATGATAAAGGATGGCATCTTCAGAACCATAGCCAGGACTAAGATTAATACTAGGAAAGGTTTATATAAGGAATGATTCAAGAAGACGGCATCTGTGAAGGCTTCTTAGAAGAAGTGTAGACACTTTTGGCAGAGGACCAGTCAATAAAAACAATTTTATTTTTCTCTTTCTCCCTGACTTGTTTGTGACCTTCAGGTCCTTGACTCGGAAATTTCCACTCTTCTCAATTAGTTCTCTCGTCTTGGCTATCGTACGTTTCATAACCTCTGACTACTCACATGCTTAAAAAAATAATCCTCTCTCACAAATTCTCTACTCCTGTGAAATCTCCTGTTCTTTGCCTTTGCAATATTTTCAGTCTTCTAAATATTATCAACTCCCTCAGTTCTTTAGACAATAAACTGACTTTTCGAAAATTAATGCTCTTCGAAGTAATCTAATTCGTTCCCCCTTCTACTGACGCAATCGGAGTCTACTCCATTTCCTGTTCCTCTGCTGGCTGCTCACTTTTTGACAGTCTTAAGGAGGAACAAAATAAGTGTTAGCAACACTAACATTGATGTTTTCTGTCATATCAGAGATTTTGTTCCTGTTATTAACTGGTCCTTTGCCAAAACTCTTCTCATACACATCTTTTCCTAATGGGATTCTTAGTCCTGGCTTTGTCTCTGTAGATGGCTTCTCTTCTCATTACATTGTCAAATGCTCCAAACTTCAGAACACTTGTAATTTGACTTGATCGTTACCTCTTCATCACCTTACCTCTTCCCCCTTTCCAATATTTTTTCTTTTCATTTTTCTTCCTAGGTGGGTTCCGTACTGTGTTTGTACCCATGCTTTTTTGTCGAACACTCGTGGGCCATTAGCTGTCCTGTAGGGCTCCTCTTTTGTTTTTGCATTTTTCTTGCTTTTTAGGCAACCTCCACTACCATTGTTACTAATATTGGTTCACCAACACTCCACTACCTGACTTGAATGTCAGTACCACTACTCCCTTTTTATTACCCCTCTGTTACTGCTGCACTACTTATGCTAATATTACTACGCCTGCCACGTCCTCTTCGACTACTACATCGACTTCTTTATACGACATCCTCCTCTTGGTCTATTACTCCCGGCCCCGCCGCACTCCCTTCTAGTATATATACAGGATACCTTCCCATCGCGCCATGTCACTAGTTAATGATCGGATTATTTGTGTATTGTTCCAGTCACTGAAATAAGCCATTTTATTTAATTGAAAAATATTTTGAAAAATCATCACAGTAAGCCAGAATTTTACAGCATAAGCCAAGACGATTATCATTAAATTTTGTTTAAAATGGTAAAGTAAATAATACTTCAAGTTACTTGTTCCTACTTTATTTATTAAATGAATCAGTAAAACTAATGTTTATTAATATCAATACATCAGTTTTATTGAAAGCTTAATTGATAATTTGTATAATCTAGCATTACTTCACGACAGGGCACTGAATACACGGTAAATAGACTTCGAATTTGAAATGACTGAAGGTAGAATGGGAATTCATAGATGGTAAATTCAACAGTGTAGATCAGGGAGATCCATCATCAACATCTTGGGCCACATTTTCCATGCTCAATGCTACACTGGTCAAATGTACGACTAACTTCACTAGTCTTTGAGTGAAATTCCTTTTAAAAATATTATTATTATGTAGCCTGGATACTTTGTCAATAAAATAATTATTGTGAATATCTGTAAAAAGTCACATTGCTTTCCTTATACAAAATGAATTTAATTATCAATAATTTTATGTTTGATAGAAAATGGATGCATTATTAATAAACAATTTATTCTTCCAAGCTCCAAAAAAGAATGTATAAGAATTAATTATAAATTTAATCGATACAAACACAAAAAGTTTAATAAAAATAGTACATATTAACACAAATAAGCTATTGGTAAAATTATTGTTATCTATTAATCAGGAAATTTGAGAGAGGTTTTTATTTTGCTAAAGACCCTATATTAATATCAAAGTTGTTGGTAGTCTCCTGTGTTTCATTTCCCAAGTACACACGAATAACATAATTGTTTTAAGTTAGTTTCAAGGCAAAAAATCTCGTTTTATGTTAAACACTGCATTCACCTCAAACATTCTTTTCCAGGTGATAGCCATTGCCAGGATAAACAAGATGAAAATAACTTAATTTTAACTCCTATACCAGTATATAAGGAAGAGTCTAAGAGACCATTTAATCAAATAAAGTTCGGACAGTCATTCACATTTTCCTAGGCCACAGACTCAACAAGCGTACAGAACGCATAATTGTTTATACAAAAACGGAGTGCAATTCTTGCTTTACATATTAAATGGCATTCAGATGTAATATTATTTACACAAGATAGAAGAATCCTATTCTCTGAATCGAAATTTTGAATGAGTGTTCGTAGATAACCCCCCATCCTCTTCCAGTAGATGAAAAATCTCTTATGTAATATTGACTCTAAATCATCTTATTAATGAAAAACTAGTTTGCATTTTTAACAAAACAAAGAAATATATATATACAGTAACTCTTCCTTATAGCACACTGGAAGTAGCTGGGCTGTGGAAGATGTCGAAAGGATACAAGTAGTGGTTGTGGGAGGCAAGGCGGGGGTGAAGGAAGTGCTCCTTCACCATAGTTTCCGCAATACCCTCCATGCTTCCTACCTGGCAATCTATGGCGACACACTAAATGACTCGCCATGTCATTTACGCCTCAGGAAGCGAACTGCTGAAGAAGGTCAGTGTATATGAAATTGTAGAAAGGACTTAATTTTAAATGAGTTCTTGCTAATTGACAAATTTTACCCATATATTTATATATATATGAACCACCTGTGGTATGTGCCATTTTTCCTTCAGCCCGGGCTTACCACACAGTTTGATATATGGCACATGATGAAGCTAGCCAGCCACAAAGCCAGGGAAACAGGAACGGCCTTATTCGTGCACACAATGGGTGTGCTGGATCAGATATGCCCCCAGCCTCCACAGGCAGATGACATTTCCAATGGCAACCTCCTCACTTGCGAAAATCTTCTGATGGCATTAAAATCCACTGCTAGCAGTACCCTATCTCACATTCTTAAAGCGGCTCGTCCATATGCTGCAGGGAAATTCACAGACTTTCTTGAAGGAGGTAAATGGAGGTTCCACCAACTTAGAAGCCCGAGGCACCATTAAAGCATGGTGAAGCCTACTCCTGTTCGGCAATGTATGTCTTGTAGTTCCTGAAAGACGAGGCAAACTGCTAACCACTTCAGTCATCAAGGCAGTGCGCAACTACCCAAGAACGGATAATTGTGTCCCTCTGCCCCATCATCACAGGAATAACAGTGGTAGACCCAAGAAAAATTCTACTGAAAACGAGAACAATTGTGTACAGGTTAGCAAAAAAATCGAAGAAGGTAACACAGTGGAAGCACTAAGAATAATTAAAATTATGACACTGTTGTTCCGAAAGACGAGGTCACAGCCCAAGCACTAAGAGACAAGCACCCAACAACGGACACCATAGTCGTTAAAACAACCCTGAGGAAGACCTCATCACTCGACAATTAATTTTGCAAGAAACAGAAGTCTATAAGGCGATTGACATTTCCAGCAGGATCTGCAGGTTACTCTGAAATTCGACCACAACACCTCAAAGAGATGGTAAATCCAGTACTCGGCGCATCTACACGAATTCTTCTCTCGAGTTAACAACCTTCGTGAACAACTGCCTGGCTGGGCGGATTCCAGAATAAATTAAACCTTTCTTTTTTGGAGCCTCATTATGCGCTCTGAAGAAGACGGATTGGGGAATCAGACCAATTCCTGTTGGAAACACTCTTCCGCAGTGTCGTTGCCAAAGCAGCAGTAAGAAACATTCGCCTAGAAGCTGCCAGTTGACTCCAGCCACACCAAGTGGGCTTTGAGGTCTCTCAAGGCAGTGACTCAGCAGCTCATGCAGCAAGGGCCGACATCAGGGACCTACCAGAAGATAAGGCCGTAGTCAAACTTGACTTTAGAAATGCTTTTAATATGGTGAAAAGAGATGTGGTCTTGCCAGCCCTTCGGGATCGGTTCCCCAGTCTTTTTCCCTTCATTTCAGCTGGCTAAAGCAAACCCTTTTGTTTGGCTAACATGGTAATTCCTCATTAGAGTGTGTTCAGCAGGGTGACCCACTCACTCCACTTCTCTTCTGCTTGGCAGTAAGAGAACAAACTTCCAGCCTTCGCAGCGAGCTCAACATCTGGTACCTGAATGATGCCATTCTCTCAGGTACTGAAGAGTCCCTGCTAGAGGACCTACAATGGTGAAGACACAGAGAGAAGAAGTCTTTGGACTCAAGTGTGAAATCATCACAACAAACCAGGAAATAATCAGTGCTGTGCGAACAATCCTCCCTGAAGTCTCTACTACCAATCCATCCTAGAGCACCCTCTAGGGAGCACCGCTGGGTAATCACAGTCCTCAAGAGCAAACTGAATGACCTGAAAATAATGGAGGAGAGAATAAAAGTTTTCGATGCCCATGATGCCCTGCATCTCCTCACAAGGTGTCTTACTCTGCCAAGACTCACTTCCTGAGGTGGGCACCCTCTTCTGACAACCCAACACTCAACGAATATGGCTCACTACTGAGATCAATCTTTAAGAAGGCACTGAATCTGTCACTGGAAGATCAGCAATGGGATCAAGCAACCCTCCCAGTGCGACTGGAAGGTATAGGGATGCACAAAGCAACGCAGGTAGTTTTACCTACATTTCTGTCTTCGTGTTTGGCTTCCAGTGGACTAGTCAAGGAGATTGTCTCCGAACGCTTGAGAGGTGCGGTAGGAGCTCAAGACTCCAGGTTCATTGAAGCAGCCGTGGGGTGAAACACTCTTGCCCACTCCTCCAGTAGACCAGCTCCTCCAGAGAGCACAAATAATCCCACTGGGACAAACCGATCACGGAAAATTTCGCCAACACAATGCTCACCAATGCTTCAGGAAAGGACAAAGGTCGTCTCCTAGCGGTGAAAGCACCGCATTCAGGAAATTTCCTTCTTGCTGTTCCCATTCGTCTCTGGGCACTCGACGCGACCCACAGGCCATTCAGAACGGTGTTGCTCTTTGCCTAGCCTCCCCCATACTCACCGAACATAGGTGTATCTGTGTCAGTGCGACGGCTGATCAATTCGGACTTCCTGGTCTTGTGTGTCACACATCAGAAGAGAAGTATGCTAAACATGATGAGGTCAACGATATCATAAAGGGAAGCCTCGCCACAGCTCGTTGCCCAGCTCAACGGGAACCCCAAGTACAGAGGTCTGACAAAAGTTTTAAACATTCTAATGAAGCCACTATGCTACCATGGAAGGATGTTAAGCAGATTGCCTGGGACTACAACTGCGCCGCCAGATTGGCAGACACCTATTTGCCACACTCCGAAGCTGAAGTGGGTGGGCCAGCTTCAGGAAGACCCAGAGGATCCGTAGATATGAAGGCCTTTCGCCTTGCTATAACTTCATCAGATTTGGGTCGGAGACCCTTGGAGCATGGGGCAAGTGTGCTCTAAAGTTCCTCAAAGATCTGGTGAAAAACTTATCATAGATTCCAATGATCACAGGGCGGCCATCTTCCTCTTTCAGAGACTCAGTGTTGCGATCCAGACGGGAAATGCCTGCAGCATTCTGGGCACACGGCCCACCGCCGGGGAGCTGTTCGAAGTATTCGAATGTAGCTCTGAGATGTTATCTATGCTGTTCTAATCCCTATTTTATTTTTGTCAATGTATTTCGGCTTTAAAAAAAAAATATGTGATGTCCTCAATATCTGTACTACTCAAGGTGAATACTAGGTCCAGTTTAGCTGGTTCATCCTCTCTTCTCTCACTGGTAGTGTCCCTTACGTGTTGGTAAAGGAGGTTTTCCAGTACCACCTCCATCATCATAGACATCCAAGTTTCTGGGCCCCAATGTGGCTTCGAGTTCTACCAGTCAATTTCCTGTGTGTGTACTCACCTAATTGTACTCACCTAATTGTAGTTGCAGGGGTCGAGACTCAGTTTCTGGCCACGACTCTTCACTGATCGCTACTGGTCCTCTCTCTCCCTGCTCCATGAGCTTTATCATACCTCGTCTTAAAGCTATTGTGGTTCCTCCTCCCCTACATTACTTTGTAGACTATTCCACTTCCCGACTACTCTAAGGCTAAAGAAATACTTCCTAACATCCCTTTGACTCATCTGAGTCATCAACTTCCAATTGTGACCCCTTGTTTCTGAGTCCTTTCTCTGGAACATCCTGTCTCTATCCACTTTGTCTATTCCACACAGTATTTTGTATGTCGTTATCATGTCTCCCTAACCCTCCTGTCCTCCAGTGTTGTCAGACCGATTTCTTTTAACCTTTCTTAGTAGGACATTTCCCTTAGCTCTGGAACTAACCTTGTTGCAAACCTTTGCACTTTCTCTAATTACGTGACGTGCTTGACCAGATGTGGGTTCCAAACTGGTGCTGAATACTCTAGTATGGGCCTGACGTACACGGTGTACAGTGTCTTAAACGATTCCTTATTAAGGTATCGGAACGCTATTCTCAGGTTTGCCTGGCGCCCATATGCTGCAGCAGTTATCTGGTTGATGTGTGCTTCCGGAGACGTGCTCGGTGTTATATTTACCCCAAGATCTTTCTCCTTGAGCAAGGTTTGCAGTCTTTGGCCACCTACCCTATACTCTGTCTGCGGTCTTCTTTGCCTTTCCCCGATCTTCATGACTTTGCATTTGTCGGGGTTAAATTCGAGAAGCCAGTTACTGGACCAGGTGCCTGATCCTCATCTGATATAATTCTCCTTATTAACTTCACATCATCTGCGAACAGGGAAACTTCAGAGTCTATCGCTTCCGTCATGTCATTCACATATACCAAGAATAGCACTGATCCTAGGACTGACCCCTTTGGGACCCCGCTCGTCTCAAGCGCCCACTGTGATACCTCGTCACGTTCCATGACCCGTTGTTGCCTCCCTGTCAGGTATTCTCTGATCCAATGCCCTTTTTGTTATACACGCCTGATCCTCTAGCATCTGCACAAATCTTCTGTGAAAAACTATGTCGAAGGCCTTTTTGCAGTCAACCCACTCTCTCGTGTCTTACTTCTTTTGCTTTGTCATAGAACTCCAGAAGGTTTGTGGCACAGATTTGCCTTCCATGAATCCGTGCTGGCTGTCTTTTATAATCTTGTTCCGTTCCAGGTGCTCCACCACTCTCCTCCTGATAATCTTCTCCATGACATTGCACACTATACACTTCAGTGACACTGGTCTATAGTTTAGTGCCTCGGTTCTGTCTCCTTTCTTAAAAATGGGAACTACATTTGCCGTCTTCCATACCTCAGGTAGTTGCCCACTTTCAAGAGATGTTTTGAAGATTGTGGTTAGTGACACACACAGCATCTCTGCAACCTCTCTAAGGACCCACGTTGAGATGTCCGGTCCCATCGCCTTTGAGGTATCAAGGTCACTGAGCAGCTTCTTCATCTCCTCCTCAGTTGCATGTATGTCATTAAATACTTGTTGGTATATTCCTTGTTGGTGTCCTGCTCTGTTCTGTCTTCCCAGAGTCCTTCCTGCCTCCTCTGTAAATACCTCCTTAAATTTCGTGTTGAGCTCCTCACATACCTCTTGATCATTTCCTGTGAGTTCCCCACCTTCTTTCCTCTGCCTGATCACCTGGTCGTTGACTGTTGTCTTCCTCCTAATGTGGCTATACATCAGTGTCGGGTCAGACTTGACTTTCGATGCTATGTCATTTTCGTTCTGTCGCTGGGCCTCCCTCCTTATCTGCGCAAACTCGTTTCTGGCTTTTCGACTGATCTTATTTTCCTGGGTCCTTTCCCTTCTTTACTTATTTCATTCTCTAGTGCACTTAGTCTTTGACTCCCTACACCTTCGGGTAAACCAAGGGCTCATTCTGGTCTTCCCATTATTTCTGTTGCCCTTGGGAACAATCCTTTCCTCTTCATCATTGCATTTTACTGTTACGTATTTCATCATTTCGTTTACTGACTTTCCTACCATTTCTCTGTCTTATTGAACCTCCTGCAGGAAGTTCCTCATACCCGTGTAGGTTCCCCTTTTATAGTGTGTGTACTCACCTAATTGTACTCACCTAATTGTGGTTGCAGAGGTCGAGACTCAGCTCCGGGACCCGCAACTTCAATGATCGCTACTGGGTCCCTTCTTTCCCTGCTCCAGTGTGTGTGTGTGTGTGTGTGTGTGTACTCACCTATTTGTACTCACCTATTTGTGGTTGCAGGAATCGAGTCATAGCTCCTGGCCCCGCCTCTTCACTGATTGCTACTAGGTCCTCTCTCTCCCTGCTCCATGAGCTTTATCAAACCTAGTCTTAAAACTATGTATGGTTCCTTCCTCCACTATGTCGCTTTCTAGGCTATTCCACTTCCTGACAACTCTAGGACTGAAGAAATACTTCCTAACATCCCTTTGACTCATAGGAGTCTTCAACTTCCAATTGTGACCCCTTGTTTCTGTGTCCCCTCTCTGGAACATCTTGTCTCTGTCCACCTTATCTATTCCTCGCAGTATTTTATATGTCGTTATCATGTCTCCCCTAACCCTCCTGTCCTCTAGTGTCGTCAGGCCGATTTCCCTTAACCTTTCTTCGTAGGACAATCCCCTTAGCTCTGTGTGTGCGTGTGTGTGTGTATGTGTGTGCGTGTGTGTGTGTGTGTGTGTGTGTGTGTGTGTGTTTGTATATGTGTGTGTTTGTATATATCTTTATAATTTATTTTGTAAATTATTCCAAGCAGTGACAGAAGTGCTGCTTGTGTATCAACGGTGTCTGTTCTGCAACAAGGGAGAGCCGGATATCCGGCTCCTTCCTCACTGGACCCTCACAGTATTCACTCAAACCAGTCATCACTTATTTCATGGTGAGAACTTTTCTTTGTAAACGCAAAAACGATTTGAATTTATTAAAAAAAATATCCCGCTAACATGTAATACAGGTTTATAAGAATAACTACTTAAAAATAATATTATATTTATTGGGGAATTGGTAAATATTATTGAATAACAGAAAATGGGAAATTATTTTATATAATTCTTAGAATGCTTAATATAATATGCATATATATATATATATATATATATATATATATATATATATATATATATATATATATATATATATATATATATATATATATATATATATATATATATATATATATATATATATATATATATATACGTATATATATATATATGTCGTGCCGATTAGGTAAAACTGGTCAATTAGCAAGAATTCATCTAAAATTTAGTCCTTTCTAAAATTTTCTGTTATACGTTTAAAGATATATTTTTTTCATTTATGTTAATGTAGAAATTTATAATTTTGTACCAAGAGAAACTATGAAAACCTACCTAACCTTATTACAACAAGCGCAATTTAATTTAGCCTAACTCAACTAAATACGTATATTTTAGATACGTTAACATTAATTTATTAATAAATAAACACAATGAAATATATTTTTTCGTTATGTTCAGAATGATTTTGGCGAAATTATTGCATACACAAATTTTCACTTGTCTTATATGGTAAGGTGAGCGTTGCTATTTAAGCCAAAATCGCAAGTTTTACCTAATCGGCACGATATATATATATTATATATATATATATGCAAGAAAACCACTATGAAAAATAGAATTCCAAGCGCTTGTGACTACTCACATTATCAAGGAACTATAACAGGAAACATGACAAGAAGGGCTTATATAAGGGGCGAGACTACACCTCACAGTCACATCTAGTCTCGCCCCTTATATAAGCCCTTCTTGTCATGTTTCCTGTTATAGTTCCTTGATAATGTGAGTAGTCACGAAAGCGCTTGGAATTCTTCTATTTTTTCATAGTGGTTTTCTTGCATATTTTGATATCACCTGTTTACTGTGATTTTTTTGCATATATATATATATATATATATATATATATATATATATATATATATATATATATATATATATATATATATATATATATATGTCGTGCCGATTAGGTAAAACTGGTCAATTAGCAAGAACTCATTTAAAATTAAGTCCTTTCTAAAATTTTCTCTTATACGTTTAAAGATATATTTTTTTCATTTATGTTAATGTAAGAATTTATAATTTTGTACCAAGAGAAACTTTGAAAACCTACCTAACCTTATTATAACAAGCGCAATTTAATTTAGCCTAACCCAACTAAATATATTTTAGATACGTTAACATTAATTTAATAATAAACAAACACAATGAAATATATTTTTTCGTTATGTTCAGAATGATTTTGGCGAAATTATTGCATACACAAATTTTCACTTGTCTTATATGGCAAGGTGAGCGTTGCTATTTAAGCCAAAATCGCCAGTTTTACCTAATCTGCACGACATATATATATATATAAATATATATATATATATATATATATATATATATATATATATATATATATATATATATATATATATATATATATATATATATATATATATATATATATATATATATATATACACATTAGATTCACATTTAATTCTCTAAACAAATATCATGAATGTTAGTGTCCTGCACAAATAAAATCTGTTTTGCCTTTCGTGAAACACATGCATAATAGTTTCTATATTTTCATCATCTGCTCATTAACATATTTCTCATTTATTGGGTTTCCATAGATGTTAATTAATTTGCACTACGGAATGCTGAATGAGCGTGCAGTAATGTAAGATCTTAGCTGAACACATTTATAAATCTGAGTATAATAGTGATGTTTTTGCCTGTAATCCTGCCATCCTTACAGTCTCACCTCCTGATAAAATCTCAAAACCTTAATTTTCTTCATTGCAATAACATTACCATGCACACATCTCTAAACTATTCACTCACATCAAACTATCACAAAATAATAAAATTCTTGAAATTCAAATTTACGTCACTCAGAAAAGTTTTAACAAATATCTAAAGCAAATTATATGCTTTCCTTAACTTGTTCTGTGAATTACAAACTCAATTATTTAACTCAAACACACACTCATTATAACAGAACCTCTAATGTAAATATAAATAACTCATTTTACCTTATTCCTAGTATATCTCCTTTATAGTATAATAATAATATATTATCTCCTTTATAGTATAGTAATAAGGTATTAAAAAGGGTCCCAATGGATATAAGTCAATTTGTCTGACTTTTTTTTTGGGTTATCCTAGGTTCTCTACATATATCCTGCTATGTATGATAATCGATGTAACTGTATTTGTGTATACCTGAATAAACTTACTTATTTTTCATCATAAAGTCTAGTTATTCTACAACCACACTGACATCACATAACCACTATTCTATAACACCATCCAGCAAGGAGGTAACTTAAACATCTTTCTCAGTACTCTAAAAACCCTCTTTCAGATCATAAAAAAATACTCTCATATTAAGCTAATACCATATTATTTGACTGTTGTAAAGACAGTCAAATGGGAGACGATGAAAGTTCCTTGAATAGTCCAAATCCTGCATAGTTTTTCTTCGCGCTGAGTGTCAGATTTTTGTTCATACGACAGAACATTGTTTCGTCTTAATTTCATTTTACAATTTTTGGTTTATTATAATTGTTATTATTTGTATGGATAGAGGATAACAGAACGTAACCTAGCCGAGAAATTTGCTTAAACTTTAGTGAGAAATGTCACATTTCGCTCTGAATTAAAGATGGGTTGCAAAACTCATCGTACCAAGACAGTCATGTCATTACCCAGACGTCACGCACTGAAGTCATCGCAAACCAAAAGAAATTTATATGAACAAATTGTAAAAGTTTTCTGTAAAATAATTTTCCTGAGACATATAATCAAAGATAACTTACCAATCGTAATTCTTTGCAGAGCAGTTTAACAACTTCATGGGTCATGCGTTTCGGATATCAACCTTAAACTACTTTCCTTATATGGATTACAAGCGGGATAGTAATGAAGCAGGAAGCAAAGTGTCTCCCAATGACTGTCTGGACGCCAGACTTCTCTCTCTTTTCGCTGAAAGACTCAATTTTAGGTATAAGTATTTGAGAATTGTGAAAGATGTGTTATTTAGTAAAAACAAATAATTGAAATATGTTTTTAATCTTAAAATGAAGAATATTGAATTTTGCAATGTTTTAATGAGAATTATATGTTTTTAATTTTTTGAAACCATTGGAAATAAAGTACAATTTCTCTGATTCCTTTCTAAATCAAGTATATGGATTGAATTTAGTGTAAATAGTGATATTCGGAGGTTTGACTCACCTTGCAGTGAATGGCCCACTAGGATTTTGAACTTCTCATTTATGTGTCTTGGCAACTAAACTAAAGTTCATAACTACAGCTACACCTGTATGGTTAACTCTCTCCAATCAACAGCTTTGAGATCCGCGAACAGCCTGAACGGTCTTGGGGTTCACCGACGAATGGTGGCTTTACTGGGATGGTGGGACAACTACAGCGTGAAGAGACAGATCTTTGCTTGCCCATGGGACCACTCTCTGAGAGGGTCCCTGTCATGGAGTTCCAGAGTGCATACAAACTTGACGCGATAACTATAGTATCCTTGAAGCCCACTCTCTTGCCACAAAACCTCTCGATTCTAAGGCCATTTTCTCGTAAGTAATATATATTACAATCACTTGTAAAATTTGTGGGCAAATTCATTTTTGTATTTAAAGTATTTTGCCTAAACGAGGTATATTAAGGCTGAGTGTAACCTATTCCGATCATCTGTCAAATATATTTTAATCTCTATAACAGAGATTTGTGTAAAGTCTCATCGTATATTCCCTGCGAGACACACATCTCTTAATGCAAATAAATTTAAAAAGTGAAATTCCTTGTTAGCGCTTTCTTTTCTTGCCGTTTTTGAAACACAGTGAAAGTAAGCAAAAAATAAGAAACAAATTCTAAACCAAGCGATTAATTAAACGTAATCTATTAATTTAATTCTAGTAAACTGCTCTAGCCACAGCCCTGGTATACTACCTACTGCCCTGATATACTACCAGCAACAATGACATGCTAGTTTTAGCACTGGTATAATATAGTTACAACACTGATATACTAACTAAAACACTGGTATACTAGGTACAACAATGGTATAATAGTTACAACACTATATACTAGTTACAACACTCATATACTAGATATAACACTGGTATACTAGTTACAACACTGATATACTAGCTACAACACTGACATACTAGCTACAACACTAATATACTAGATACAACACTGGTATAGTAGCTACAACACTTATTAAATAGCTACAACATCGGTATACAAGCTACAACATTGATCACTAGCTGCTACTCAAGTATACTAGCCACAAATCTGGTATTACACCAAAAAGTCTGGCATAGTAGCAACAACAGTTCTGGTATACTACCTACAGTTCTTTTATGCTGATTACAGTCCTGGTATACACCCTACAGTTCTGCTATGCTACCTAAAGTTCTGGTATACAACCAACAGTTTTGGTATACTAGTTACCGTATTCTTATACTACCAACAGTTCTGGTATAGTAGCTACAGTTTGGTATACAACCAACAGTTTGGTATACTAGTTACAGTATTGGTATACTACCAACAGTTCTGATATACTAGCTACAGTTTTGGTATAATGCCTATGGGTCTGGTATACTAACTACAGTTCTGGTATGCTACATACAGTTCTGGTATACTACTTACAGTTCTGGTATACTACTTACAGTTCTGGTATACTATTTACAGTTCTGGTATACTAATTACAGTTCTGGTATACTACTTACAATTCTGGTATACTACTTACAATTCTGGTATACTACTTACAGTTCTGCTATACTACTTACAGTTCTTGAATATTAATTACAGTTCTATTATGCTACCTATAGTTCTTGTATACTAATTACAGTCCTGGTATACTAACTAGAGTTCTGGTATACTACCTACTGTTCTGGTATGCTACCAACAGTTTAGGTATGCTAGCTACAGTCCTGGTATACTACCTACAGTTCTGGTACACTATCCATAGTTCTGGTATACTACCTATGGTTCTTATATACTAGCTATAGTCCTGGTATACCAAGTACAGTTCTAGTATACTACGTGAAGTTCTGGTACACTACCTACTGTGCTGGTGCACTAGCTACAGTCTTGATACACTGCCTACTGGTCTGATATACTAACTACAATTCTGGTATATTTCCTACAGTTCTGGTATTCTAGCTAAAGCTTTGGTTTACTAACTTCAGCTCTGGTATACTACTTATAACTCTGGTATAATAACTGAGGCTCTGCAATAGTAGCTACAACATTGGAACAGTAGATTAAGCTTGGTATACTAGCTGCAATTCTACTATACTAGTTTCAAATGTGGTATACTTCCCTTAGCTGAGTTATGCCCGCTTCTTCTGTGGTATACTAGGTACAGCTTTGGAATACTGATTAAAGTCTGGATATTAGCTGCTTCTCTTGTATTCTAACTACAGCTGTTTTCTACAGGCTACATCTCTGCTGTACTGGATGTTGCTCAGCCACGCTAGCTACAACTGCTGTATAACGTTAAATTTGGATAAGTTGCACGTACTTCAGAGAAATGATGCGCCTTCTACTAAGACACTAACAATGGAAGTTTGAAGCCAATCCTAAGAGGCTTTCTGAAGTAATCATAAAAATTATTGACTCCTTCCTCCAGGAGAACTGTGGTTGGCGTTACTGATGAGTGTGGTAGTGTGGGGTCTCGTCCTGTGGCTAGTGCAGAGAGCATGGAAGTGGATGACAGGAGAACGTGGGGTCCAGCTCACATCAAGTTTCCTGTACGGGTGGGGAGCTCTCCTGGCAAATCCACCTTCTAACCCCTCAGCCAATGAGTCAGGAAAAGTAAAATCCTATCTCTATATTAGTCAATGTTTCCATTTCCTTATACAACGGTTTACTGTCTGTAATTCACCCTGCCTTACAGGTAAGCAGGCAGACAGACCGACTGACTGACAGACAGACAGATAGCATACACACACACATACCTCTCTTCCCCTCCCTCTCTCCCCCTCACACTCTTCCTATCCCTTCCCTCTCTCTTTCCCCCTTCCTCTCTCCCTCCCTCTCTCTTCTACTCCTCTCTCCCCATCCCCCCTCTTTTGCTCCCTCTCTATCTCCCTTTCTCTCTCTCTCTCTCTATCTCTCTCTCTCTCTCTCTCTTTCTCTGTCGCCCTTGCTCCCTCTCTTCTTCTCTCTCCCCTCTCACACACACACACACATATATGCATCCACACACACACATACATACGCATTCACACACTCATATACACACACATGGGACCCTGAGAGGAAGTCGAAGACTTAGGGTAACAGAGGAAAATGGGTCTCAAAAGAAAGAATGGATATAGGAACTATGGAATTTGCCCCAAAATTTTACAAGTGATTGTAATATATATTGCGATGATTGATAGCTGTGTTTTTTATTTGTGTTCGTAATATTAGTCCAGAATGTTGAAGTTAAGGTCCTGAGAGTTAGTATACAACGGACATTATTTTTTTCTTATCACTCTGACGAGATAAATATAAACCATTAATCATAGATGGATAACATTGTGATGTTCTAAGTATTTACCTTTGTTTTTGTTTTTCTCTCTCTCTTCTTAGACAGGGTTATACAAGGTTAGGTTAAGATTTAAGATTCCTAACGTTATTTACAAGCTAAGAGCTGTTACTTATATCAGCTCGTTTGAAAGTCTTTTTATTGAATGAATAAAGTTGAAACCATCTTTAGGCCAGCGATTTCATTTGGTCAACTGACTTTATTTCAGTGATGTCATTATGCTGTACGAAAATGTTCCAGACACGTGTCATCATAGGAATAAATTATCTCAGATAAAATGTTGTTCTGGAGAAGAGTAGAGTCAGAGTGTAGTTGCTGCTTACTGCTCGTCTTGTTGAGTAGAGGTTCACACTCTCGTGCCCACGGAGCGGAGCCTCAGATGTGCTCGGTATTACACTCACCCCAATCATCCTTTTCCTTGACAGAGGTTTGTAGTCTTTGGTTCCTTGGACTGTGCTCTGTACTCACTTAATTATACTCACCTAATTGTGGTTGCAGGGGTCTAGACTCAGCTCCTGGCTGAGTACTTTCTAACATCCCTTTGGCTCATCTGAGTTTTCAACTTCCAATTTGACCCCTTGTTTCTGTGTCCCCTCTCTGGAACATCCTGTCTTATCCACCCTGTCTACTTTCTCCTTGAGCGAGGTTTGCAGTCTTTGGCCACCTAGCCTATACTCTGTCTGTCTGCGGTCTTCTTTGCCCTCACTCGATCTTCCATGACTTTCATTTGGCGGGGATAAATCGCTGATAGCCAGTTGCTGGACAAGGTGTCCAGCATGTCCAGGTCCTTTGAAAGTCCTGCCTGATTTATCATCTCATTTACATTCTCCTCATTAACTTCACATCGTCTGTGAACAGAGACACTTCTTGAGTCTATCCCTGTCTCGTCATGCTCATTCTATATACCAAGAATAGCATTTGGTCCTAGAACGACCCAGTGGGACCCGCCTCACAGGCGCCCACTGTGATACCTCATCACGTACTATGACCCGTTGTTGCCCCTGTTAGGTATTCTCTCGATCCTTGCAGTCTTTTCTTGTTATACACGCCTGATCCTTAACTTCTGCATTAATCTCTTATGACGAAGTGTCGAAGGCCTTTTCCCGCAGTCCAAGAAAATGCAATCCATCCACCCTCTCTCGTGTCTTACTTGCTATTACTTTGTCATTGAACTCCAGAAGGTTTGTGACACAGGAATTGCCTTCCATGAATCCGTGTTGGTTATCGTTTTTAATCTTGTGCCGTTCCAGGTGCTCTACCATTCTCCTCATGATAATCTTCTCCATGACTTTGCACACTATACACGTAAGTGACACTGGTCTATACTTTTAGTGCCTCGTTTCTGTTTCCTTTCTTAAAAATGGGAACTACATTTGCCTTCTTCCATACCTCAGGTAGCTGCCCAGTTTCAAGGTATGTGTTGAATATTGTGGTTAGTGGCACACAGCATCTCTGCTCCCTCTCTAAGGACCCACGGGGATATGTCCTGTCCCATCGCCTTTGAGGTATCGAGGTCACTGAGCAACTTCTTCACCTCCTCCTCAGTTGTGTGTATGTCATCCAACACTTGGTATATTCCTTGTTGGTGTCCCACTCTGTATTGTCTTCCCAGAGTCCTTCCTGTCTCCACTGTAAATACTTCCTTAAATCTCGTGTTGAGCTCCTCACATACCTCTTGATCGTTTCTTGTGAGTTCCCCACCTTCCTTCCTCAGCCTGATCACCTGGTCTTTGACTGTTGTCTTCCTCCTAATGTGACTATACAGCAGTTTAGTGTCAGACTTGACTTTCGATGCTGTCATTTTCGTACTGTCGCTGGGCCTCCCTCCTTATCTGTCTTATTCTCCCAGGAGTCAACTGTACATACCCAATACTCGCCTTGCAGCCCAGGTAAACATAGTGCATCCTCAGAAGTGACTTTCCTGCTTAAACAATTAAGGGCGTTTTTCATTATAGCATTTAATGTTGTTATCCCAGCTCAAACGAGAATAAATGTATTTATAATTTAATGTAAGAATTACAGATACATAGGAAATCAGTATACATCGTAATATGAAAATTACGTTAAAAAAATTATCTTCACACATTAGTATTTTTATGCTTTCCATTAAATCTTTTATTATGTGCAAATAAATTTGTAAACATATAACACCACATTTTACTATTTTACTTTGCAACTTCAGTGGTGAGTCTCATCAAGATATGGAATCTCAAACTAAGTTGCCTCTGTGCATACATTATCATGTAAAAACTCTCGATGGACGTATTCCAGTTAGAATATAATTATATATTGGCATTTCTCATGCCATTTCACCTGGTGGTGCCTAGCTGTGCAATTTCAGGTATATGTCATTTTAGCATAGCTGGTAGTGGATGTAACTTGTGGTCTGGCAATTCACAACCACTGGATTTATCTTCACATTGTTTATTTGCAGGTATTGGTAGGTGTGTGGCTGGTGTTCTGTCTGGTTGTAACCACTGGATACAGCTCCTCACTAGTCGCACACCTGTCAGTCCAGGGGAAAAGCAAGCCGCCAGAAACATTCCAGGAACTTGTAACTCGTAACAACTGGAAGTGGGCATTCGAATCCTGGATACTAAACGGAGGGGTCTTGCTGTTTTTTCACAACACCCGGACCCGGTATTCAAAAAATTATATAAGGAAAAGGAGGTGTGACCACCAAGTAATTTCTTTTCTGTCTTCATCTAATTTTTTCTGAGGCTAGGTCATATCCAGTTTTAATATAATTTTGTAATTAACACCAACCATAGAAGTTTTAATAATATTATCAATAACAAAAATAAAGACAATGATAATAAATATATAAATAAAGATAATATTCATAGAAGTAATAATAAAATATTATTATTAGAAGCAGCACAATAACAACATCAACAATAATAGAATCTGCAACAGCATGCACACAAACAACAATAACAACAACTGTAACAAAACATCAACAACAACAAACACGAATCACCTTTCACCAAGCCTTTTCCTATATAGAGTTCACTTGGACGACCCTCATTATCATTTACCCTTTGCTCTCATTTTTTATTTTTTGTCTTCCTCTAGATTTTCGTGTATAACTTCAGAATCCCTTAACTTTCCATTGCAGGTTCACGCTGCCGGGGAATCAACCTTTCACTCGTGCAGTTACTCCCTCATTAATATCATAGATTACATTCTCAGTTTATGGAAAAGGTCAATAGCTTTTCAAAGATTCTTCTACATGGCTTCAAACATTCCAAAAAATAAATGTAACCTACTTCTACAAAGGCGATGAGAAACCGATGTCTATGTAACAATTTTTGTGTGAAATAGTGATATCTTTCCTGTTAAATCACAATAAATATAACTGAGTATGCTTCTTATCAACGGTTGAAATATTTAATATTTAATGAACATTGAATCTTAAGAGAGTGGTGAAACAATGTAAAAAGAAAGAAAATGAGAGAGTGGGGGAGATGTTATCTACAAATTTTTGTTGAAAATAAGAAAAAGTTTTGGAGTGAGATTAATAAGTTGAGGAAGCATAGGGAACAAATGGATTTGACAGTTAAAAATAGGAGAGGAGAGTTATTAAATGGAAAGTTAGAGGTATCGGGAAGATGGAGGGAATATTTTGAGGAGTTGTTAAATGTTGATGAAGACAGGGAAGCTGTGATTTCGTGTACAGGGCAAGGAGGAATAACATCTTGTAGGAGTGTGGAAGAGCCAGTTGTGAGTGTGGGTGAAGTTCGTGAGGCAGTGGGTAGAATGAAAGGGGGTAAGGCAGCTCGGATTGATGGGATAAAGATAGAAATGTTAAAGGCAGGTGGGGATATAGTTTTGGAGTGGTTAGTGCTATTATTTAATAAATGTATGGAAGAGGGTAAGGTACCTAGGGATTGGCAGAGAGCGTGTATTGTTCCTTTGTATAAAGGCAAAGGGGACAAAAGAGAGTGCAAAAATTATAGGGGAATAAGTCTGTTCAGTGTACCTGGTAAAGTGTATGGTAGAGTTATTATTGAAAGAATTAAGAGTAAGACAGAAAGCAGGATAGCAGATGAACAAGGGGGCTTTAGGAAAGGTAGGGGGTGTGTAGACCAAGTGTGTACAGGTAACATATAGGTGAACAGTATATGGATAAGGGTAAAGAGGTTTTTGTGGCATTTATGGATTTGGAAAAGGCGTATGATAGGGTGGATAGGGGGGCAATGTGGCAGATGTTGCAGGTGTATGGAATAGGAGGTAGGTTACTGAAAGCAGTGAAGATTTTTTATGAGGATAGTGAGGCTCAAGTTAGAGTGTGTAGGAGGGAAGGGGACTATTTCCCAGTAAAAGTGGGCCTTAGACAAGGATGTGTGATGTCACCGTGGTTGTTCAATATATTTATAGATGGGGTTGTAAGAGAAGTGAATGCGAGGGTCTTTGCAAGAGGTGTGGCGTTAAAAGATAAAGAATTAAATACAAAGTGGGAGTTGTCACAGTTGCTCTTTGCTGATGACACTGTGCTTTTGGGAGATTCTGAAGAGAAGTTGCAGAGGTTGGTGGATGAATTTGGTAGGGTGTGTAAAAGAAGAAAATTAAAAGTGAATATAGGAAAAAGTAAGGTGATGAGGATAACAAAAAGATTAGGTGACGAAAGATTGGATATCAGATTGGAGGGATTTAGTATGGAGAAGGTGAATGTATTCAGATATTTGGGAGTGGACATGTCAGCAGATGGGTCTATGAAGGATGAGGTGAATCATAGAATTGATGAGGGAAAAAGGGTGAGTGAAGCACTTCGGAGTCTGTGGAGACAAAGAACTTTGTCCATGGAAGTAAAGAAGGGAATGTATGAGAGTATAGTTATACCAACACTCTTATATGGGTGTAAAGCATGGGTGATGAATGTTGCAATAAGGAGAAGACTGGAGGCAGTGGAGATGTCATGTCTGAGGTCAATGTGTGGTGTGAATATAATGCAGAGAATTCGGAGTTTGGAAATTAGGAGGAGGTGCGGATTACCAAAACTATTATCCAGAAAGCTGAGGAGGGGTTGTTGAGGTGGTTCGGACATGTAGAGAGAATGGAACGAGACAAAATAACTTCGAGAGTGTATAAATCTGTAGTGGAGGGAAGGCGGGGTAGGGGTCGGCCTAGGAAAGGTTGGAGGGAGGGGGTAAAGGAAGTTTTGTGTGGGAGGGGCTTGGACTTCCAGCAAGCATGTGTGAGCGTATTTGATAGGAGTGAATGGAGACAAATGGTTTTTAATACTTGACGTGCTGTTGGAGTGTGAGCAAAGTAACATTTATGAAGGGATTCAGGGAAACCGGCAGGCCGGACTTGAGTCCTGGAGATGGGAAGTACAGTGTCTGCACTCTGAAGGAGGGGTGTTAATGTTGCAGTTTTATAACTGTAGTGTAAAGCACCCCTCTGGCAAGACAGTGATGGAGTGAATGATGATGAAAGTTTTTCTTTTTCGGGCCACCCTGCTTTGGTGGGAATCGGCCGATGTGTTAATAATAAAAATATATATATATATATATATATATATATATATATATATATGCAAAAAGATCACAGTAAACAACCACTATGAAAAAATAGAAGAATTCCAAGCGCTTTCGTGACTACTCACATTATCAAGGAACTATAAAAGGAAACGTGAGAAGAAGGCTTATAAAGAGGCAGAATACACCTCACAGTCACATCACACTAACAAAGACAACACCTCACAGTAGCGTAAAATCTCACGACTCTGAGATGTTCTTATCTGAAGAACTGGTAAATTACGATTTACTATTGCCAGTTCCTACTATCATTAAACTTATTAAACTTTGTATTGTTGATGCAAAATTTGTATTTAATGATGAGTTTTACACTCAGAAGTTTGGTATGGCAATGGGAAATCCTCTTTCACCTGTTCTTAGTAATTTATATATGGAATTTTTCGAAACAAGATTGCTTAACACAATCCTTCCCAATAGAGCTAAGTGGTATAGATATGTTGATGACATTTTGTGCCTTATGCCTAAGAATGTAGACATAAACCATTTCCTTGTTAAATTAAATAGCTTAGCTCATTCTATAAATTTTACTGTTGAATTTGAAGTAAATAACTCATTGCCCTTCCTAGATGTTTTTATTATTAAGGGTAACATTGATTTTAAATTTAAAATTTACAGAAAACCTACAAATAATTGTTCCTATGTACACTATTACTCTTCACATCAAGATAGAGTTAAAGTGTCGGTTTTCTCTTCTATGTTTTTGAGAGCTTTACGCATTTGTAGTCCAGAGTTCATAGATGAAGAAATCTCTAAAATTTATGAAATAGCTAATGATTTAAAATACCCAAGAAACATAATTGATAAATCTTTTAAAATAGCTAGAAATACTTTTTACAATCCAAAAAGGGACAACCAACCTTATTCAACCAAAAATATGTTGGTTCTCCCTTACCATGAAAACTTGGTTGATATGCCTTCTTTCTTAAGAATTTTAATATCAAAGTTGTATTTAAAAATCTTGATACAGTAAAAAGACTTTTGATAAAAATTCCCCAAAATGCTGACGGATGTGTCTATAAGATTCCCTGTAAAATATGCGATAAAGTTTATTATGGTCAAACTGGTAAAAGTCTTGAACTAAGATTAAAACAACATAAATATAGCATTAGAACTGGACAAGATTCTAATGCTCTATTTATTCATGTGAGAGACTTTAACCATCCAATTGATTTTCAAAATGCTGAGAAGGTTGTATCAAGCAAGTCCATGGTTGAGAGGAATATAATAGAATCATGTTTCATTAAAAGCAGTTTTGAAAATAATATGAATATTTCTTTTGGTTTATATAAATTGGATTCATTTATAATTAATAAAATTTGGGAAGAATTTAATAATAAATTGGACTAATCTTAATTCTAGGAAGAGTTTCAGGTCCTTTCTTATGTTCCTCTTCACAGAGTCGTGAGATGTTACGCTACTGTGAGGTGTTGTCTTTGTTAGTGTGATGTGACTGTGAGGTGTATTCTGCCTCTTTATAAGCCTCTTCTCACGTTTCCTTTATAGTTCCTTGATAATGTGAGTAGTCACGAAAGCGCTTTGAATTCTTCTATTTTTTCATAGTGGTTGTCTTGCATATATATATATATATATATATATATATATATATATTTCCTCTTTTATTCCATTAATATACATATATATATTATATATATATATATATATATATATATATATATATATATATATATATATATATATATATATATATATATATATACATATATATATATATATATATATATATATATATATATATATATATATATATATATATATATAATAGCTATTATTTCCCCTTTCACTGCAAGGTTCTGACAGTGACGGAGGGACTGGAAAAGGTGAGAAGGGGAGGATTCTCGATAATCAGCGTCAGTTTCCACATTAGTAACATCATCGACTCCCAGTACACCGACAGCTACGGACAAAGTCCTTACATCCTCAGTCCAAGAGAATTTTACTTACTGAATGGCTTTGGATGGGGGTTCAGGTATGTGTAATATTGTGTGAAAGTTTTCAAAAGTTTATGTAATTCATTATGCCACTTTGTAAGCATAGAAAATAATGTGATCTCTTTTATCACTTAATCAAGAAGCTTCAGGCGTCTTTCATTTGTTTCAACCAATTAAAGCTTGTATTTCTGCACACAAAAATAACACGACTGAATACTTGAAAAATATATGTTATTTTTTTTCTAGTGATACAAATTTAAGGACAGGTTTCAGTAATATCAACAATGAGTCATTAACATACATGGCGTTTGTCAGGCCTATCTTGGAGAATGAAGCACCAGTATGGAACGCACATCTAATAGCATGTTAAGGAGCTGGAAAATGTGCCAATGTTTGCAGAGAGATCTGTCCTGGAGCTAAGGGAAATGAACTAAAAGGATAGGAAATAGTAGATAAAGTTAAATGTCACTGGAAGACAGAAGAATCAGATGTGACATGATTACGACGTTCAAGATAATAAAAGGAATTGAGAGGGAGTCATAAGGATGTTAGGAATTACTGGTTTAGCCATTGAGTTTTCAGGAAGTAGAATGACCTAAGCAACGAATTAGTGAAGGCAGGATCCTTTCTGAGTTGAAATAATATATAAAAGGTCTCACGCAGCCAATAGTGGATATCCAGTAACGGCCACTGAAGAGACAGGGTGAGGTCATGATCACACTCCCATCCAAGATCTCATAAAGTTTGATTGGTAATGTATAGTGAAAAGCAAAGTGGTTAAAGAAAAATGAAAAGTAATCAGATGTGAAAGTGAAGAATGAAGTTGTTGTTCATGGTTGCCATGCAAGTGATCAAGAAGTAAAGAATAAGAAATTTACAGATAATGTCATGAGACGCAAGTGAGACACGATAAGCCCAGTGTAGTCACTTCAGCAGGACGACGTTGCTCTCACTGCTGCTACAACTAAATAATAATATTATATGTCTGTTGCTCTTCAACATGCACATCCTGAAGTCTATCCATCAACCTTTTATCTACTAATACAAAGTTTACCAAGCTACTGCTATGACGTCATATATCATAATTAAAGCAAGTATTTTCTATTGCCAAACCTCTTTCTATATAAAATCAATTAAGTTTCATATCATTGCCTGGCAAAAATACTTGTCCTCTCACACACACACACCGCACATATAAGAAGTTATCGACGACGTTTCGGCCCGTACTTGACCATTACAAAGTCACACTAACACAAAGAGCAATGGAAGGTATATATGGCAGGTAGAAGAGGGCACAAGAGTGGTAATAATGGAGGTACTGTAATGTATAAAAGTAGAACAGTCATATTCTAGAAAGGAGCACTGCAATGAAGCTAGCGGCCCGTTATTTATGTCCTCCTACTTAACAATAACTTCCTCTCTTGGTCCAAAACTCCCCAAACACTCATTTAACACCTCTCAAAATCTCTACACATCTCTCTTCCCCACTTAATATAAACCAATTTTTTCCCATCCCAACCTTATTTTAATCCCCCAAAATTCTTGAACTTACACATTTAATTTCCCTCTTTTTATTCCATTAATGATCCCTCAAAATTGCCACTACACTTTTTTTAGCTTTAATTTTCTCACCTACATCTAACCTTATCCCCACTATTTCTCCCCAGTGAAGTCTCATATTCTTTCAGCTATATTTTTCTTAAACCTAAGACATCCTGGCAATACCGTGCAGAAGGTATGGCAGGTATGTCACGTGCGTTGGTCGCCACTTGAATGGTGGCGACCAACTAGCCATCCTCGGATAGTGAAAATATTATTTATCCGAGGACTAGCCATCCTCGGATAGTGAAAATATTATTTATCTGTCTTTCATTATCATGGATGAAAAGCACAAGGATGGATAGATTGTTAAACCACTTATATAAATTATTTCGTAAAAAATACAGTGCAAGGAGCTACATGACCATATACCTCACAGTACCACAGCTCAGTGCCAACTGCCAGTAAGACCATTCTCCTGCGGAAAATAGGGAGGTACTCTAGAATTTTGTGCAAAATCTGCAAAATTTAATGTTCTTATTAAAAGTTTCATTTCTTTATTTCTGATCCTTGTGTAGGAAGACTATGCAACGTTTCTATATGAAGTAGAAGGAAAGTGGAGCTGAAGAACGGAAAAGACGAAAGTTGAAGTCGAAGGTAACCAAGAAGTCGAGCAAGTTCTTCATGCCCTTCTTTGAAAAACCCAGAACAAATTGTTCGACAAGTTCCATGGAGAAAGCAGATGTTATATACACAGACTTTGCAAAAGCCTTTGACAAGTGTGACCATGGTGTAATAGCACACAAAATGAGTGATAAAGGAATAACAGGAAAAGTTGGTAGATGGATCTATAATTTCCTAACATGTAGAACACAAAGAGTAGTAGTCAACAGAGAAAAGTCTGAGGCGGCTACGGTGAAAAGCTCTGTTCCACAAGGCACAGTACTCGCTCCCATCCTGTTCCTCATCCTTATATCGGACACAGACAGGGATATCAGCCAGTGTGCCGTGTCTTCCTTTGCAGATGACACCCGAATCTGCATGACAGTGTCCACCATTGAAGACACTGCTAGACTCCAAGCAGACATCGACCAAATCTTTAAATGGGCTGCAGAAAACAATATGAAGTTCAGTGATGAGAAATTTCAATTATTCCTATATGGAAAACGTGAGGAAATTAAAATCTCATCGGAGTATAAAACAAATTCCAACCACACAATAGAGCGACAACCTAATGTCAAAGACCTGGAAGTGATCATGACAGAGGATCTCACCTTCAAGGACCATAACACTGTAGCACTCGCATCTGCGAGAAAAATGACAGGATGGATAATGAGAACCTTTAAAACCAGGGATGTCAAGCCCATGTTGACACTTTCAGGTCGCTTGTTCTATATAGGCTGGAATATTGCTGCACACTAACTGCACCTTTCAAGGCAGGTGAAATTGCTGAACTAGAAAATGTACAGAGAACCTTCACGGCACGCATAACTGCAATAAACTACCTCAATTACTGGGAACGCTTGAAGTTCCTAAACCTGTACTCCCTGGAACGCAGGCGGGAGAGATACATTATTATATACACTTCGAAAATCCTAGAGGGATTAGTACCAAACTTGCACACGAGTGTCACTCCCTACGAAAACAAAAGACTCAGCAGACGATGCAACATCCCCCCAATGAAAAGCAGGGGTGCCACTAGCACGTTGAGAGACAACACAAAAAGTGTCAGGGGCCCAAGACTGTTCAACTGCCTCCCAGCATACATAAGGGGAATTACCAATAGACCCCTGGCTGTCTTCAAGCAGCACTGGACAGGCACCTAAAGTCGGTGCCTGACCAGCCAGGCTGTGGTTCGTACGTTGGACTGCGTGCGGCCAGCAGTAACAGCCTGGTTGATCAGGCTCTGATCCAACATGAGGGCTGGTCACAGACCGGGCCGAAGGGGCGTTAACCCCTGGAACTCTCTCCAGGTAAACTCCAGGAGTCGCTTGCACCTGCTACAAGTTTGTTACAGTCGGAATGTGGATCAAGCACAAATGCATCACAAGCCAAGGAGGAAGCCAAGTCAGGTAAATTGAGTTTGACGAGATTAAAAGTGAGGCTGCCAGAGAGAACGTGGACATGACAGGAGGTGAAGACGATGGTGGTGGTGGTGATGCTGAGTTTATTGACGAGATTTTTACCTGACGAGATTAAACCTGACGATATTGAACCTAGTGAACTGGATGGTGTCGAAGAGCCTTGGACTGTCATACCAAAAGTGACTTAACAGCAAGACACTGTACTTTTAAGTTCGACAGAGACAATGGAAAAGCAGTTCTGCCTGGCGCATTGAGAACATAAATAATAATGCCGGGCTCGAAGTATTTCCAGAAGACTGAGGGCCTTTCCTGCCAACAAATAATCGCTCAATGAACAAAACTTGGTTCAAGAGGAGAATGGGAAATATTGATGGTGAGGAAGTGACTCGCTCATGGCTGGTCTACTCTCCTTCTAAAAACTTTGAATTTTGTATCTATTGTCTTCTCTATTCCCGGTCAAGAAACTGGAATAAAACAGTGTAATGCAACTGAAAGAATTAATGTTTATGAAAATGCTAAGAATTATCGGGAGTGCTTCACACAGTGAAAAGAAATTGAAAGAAAATTAGCTGAAAACAGAAGAGTTATTGACGTGGAACTTCAGTCACAGATTGTGAAGGAAAAGCGGAAGTGGCGTGATATCTTGACGTGAATCCTTCACTGGATAAAATTCCTTGCGACTCAGAACCTGGCTTTGCGAGGACACAGGAAGTCACTTCAGCTGGACGATGAGTCCACTGTGGGAAATTTCCATGGCTTACTGAAACTACTGGCCATCTTTTACCCTCACATGAAAGAACACCTCACTCGTGTGGAAATTAATCCTAGATGCACGTCTTATCTTTCACAGGGTGTCCAGAACGAATGCATCCACATGATGGCATCCACTGTTTACAGTTTACAGAGAAGCATTTGTAAAGCCAAGTACTATGGTCTCATATTCGACTCGACTCCTGATGAGGCACATCGTGAGCAGATGTCAGAAGTAATGAGGTACTGGAAGTTGATTTTGAGAGGAAGACAACTACAACAATATTACTACTTTCTCCCTTCCCCTCTACCTCTCTCGTGCCCCGCCTCCCATCTCGTAAATATTTTATTTCTTCGCGCTTCTGTGTGACTAGTTAATGGTGCACGTTTGACTGAAACGTCGTCTTAAGTTTCAGTCCCTGTAACAGTGACCTTCCTTGGTTTTATCCAGATAAGTTAGAAGGATGCTGAGAGCGTGGTTGAAGACATCTTGAAACAGCTAGAGAAGGATGAAATGGAGCTACAAGATTGTCGGTCAAAGTGTTTTGACAACGCTGCTGTGATGGCTGGACACAGAAGTGGTGTTCATCAAAGAATGAGTCAGAAAAACGACCTGGCATTGTTTGTGAATTGCGACAATCCCTCACTCAACTTTGTGGGTGCAGATTCAGCCAAGGAGGATGAAATGATGCTCACTTTCTTGGAACCATCGAAGCTCTCTACATATTCTTCTCTGGTTCAGCGCAGCGCTGGGAAAACTAAAAAAGCCGTGCCTGTTTTAAAGTCGGAGTCCGGAACCAGGTGGATTGCAAGGACAAGAAGTCAAACTCGTTAACAAGTACCTTGAGGAGATACTTCAAGTTCTCCAGGATATGATAGAAAATGAAAACAACAAGTGATACAAGGCAGCTGTATAACTACATGTTGAGTGGCGATTTTCTGACTTTGGTAAGTTTTCGGAACAAAGTACTCATTCGCATTAACAGCACTCAAAAGAGACTGAAGGATTCTAGCATAAACTTCCACGATGATGCCTGGATTTAAAAGTCCTCCGAGATCGTTTTGATGATGAAAGAGAAGTGTTGGTCATAGAGTCGCTCGAACAACGGCTCGGTCTCTGTAATGAATGGAATATTGAAACTGAAAGACTTCAAAAACGAAATAAACGAATGGCTGATGAGAACTCGAGAGATGCTGGCTTAAACAGCCAAGGAGGAAATGGAAAGAGTCATGAAGGGAACACTGGACCGTCTTTACAGAGAAATGGATGAAAGGTTTGCTTGTTTGCGCGACACTGATACTAAATTTGGGTTTCTTCTCGATGTCGAGGGAGTGTGTACAGAGCAGACAGTAACGACCTAAACAAGTGCGAAAATTTGAGCGAATTGTACAGCACTGATGTTGATGGACAGCGGCTATATGAAGAAATTTTGGATTGCTGAATGCTGCTATCAAGTCGGGCAGACATGAAAATATCAAGACCTGAACAGCTTCTCGAATTTATTGTTAAAGTATAGAGATGAGAGCGTCTTCCCCAGTCTTTGCATTGCTATTCAGATAATGTTAACCATCTTAGTTACCATCGCCAGCTGTGAGAGAACATTCATCAAGTTAAACTAATACTTTCGTATTTGAGAGTCACCATGGGTCAAGGCAGACTCTGTGACCTTACTCTGTTGAGTGTAGAAAGAGAAGAAACTGAAAAAAAAATTCAGCGCATCATAGACCAATATGCATCATTGAAAGCAAAGAATGCGCAGTTGTAATATTCATATAGTGCAATAAATTGCTAATTAAATGATTAACAAACATGACTTGTATATTTGAGCAAATTTTATGGCAATGTTGTCTTAAAAATGAATGTCAGTTGTTTGGACAAGGGCTTAACTTCAGTGTTTGCCAATGGCGCTATTTTTCCCAGATAAACTCTTGCCTCCAGCTTTTTTTTATTCATAATAATCGCAATAAACTATTTTTTTATCAACTGCACTACATAAACACACATTCAAATATACCAACTTTTAAATGTTCTTCTTTTTAAATTTAGTAATTTATACAGTTGAAGTAGTTACTTGCCGCTTGCTCCGCCATCTTAATTGTCTTTAAGACACCCATGAAAGACAGTATTAATTAACAATGTATTTGCTTTTCATGCAACTACTTTAAGAAATACAGATAGCTCTCATCTTTATCCACTTCCTTTATACAATATAATGTCTTCCAAACCATCTCGCCTTATTTCTGTTGGGGTGAAAAGCCATAAAATTATCACAATTGCAGGAAGACTAAACACTGATCTCATTATGAGAGATTATAATCTAATAACCCATTAAACAAAATGTCATTTTTTTTATGTGATTACTGACCTCGAGTGATGAGGACAAACAGTTGAACTTTTATTATTATATCGAATGAATCTTTCATTTCGTCCTGAGAATCTGAGTGCTAAATGTTCAGGTTTGTACACAGTGGTATCATAGTTGCTTCTTAATGCATATGAGTTAGTTAAACATAACGAGACACTAATTAATCCCAAAAGTTAACAGATTCTACATTATCGTCGAATATTAACACATAATTTATATCTAACTCTGGGTTAAGAGGTTTTTCAACTCTGTATCAGTTTCGTAACATGATATTTTTACTATTTTAAAGCATGCAAACTGTAATTTACAATTGGTTGAAACTCCTGACATCTCAGGTAATTCTGGACTAACTCTAAAATAAGTTTATGTTTGGATAATAACATTTGATTTGCTTTTAAATAATTTGGCGATTTTGTCATTCATTTCCACCTTAATACCGACAAGATGAAATTAGAAACATGCAACATCCAGTGGCTATATCAATACAAATTCTAGGACATAATTGGAAGACAGTAGATCTATATACAAAAAACGAGGAAATCAGTCCATCAGCCTTGGAGCTGGTGTGAAGAGCACAATAGTCGTGAAGAATCTGGAGCACAGACAAGAAAGCTGGCGCTTATATACCCAGATGTTGCATATGTTCTAATTGCATCTTGTCGGTATTGGATACCATACATGAACAACTTGTCAGACACTGTAACATCATGGAATCTTGGTTCAGAGGACATCACAACTTTCTTTACTACTACTAACCCATCCCTTCGGTATGACCTACTTCCACTGGGGAATCCAGCCTACCAGTGACAATGCCTTCGTCTGTTCCCCATCCCCTTTCCACCTGACGCCAGTATATACTCGCCAGCCTGCTTGCCTGTGCTCCAGATTCTTCACGACTACGGTGTTCTTCACACCAACTCTAGGGCTGATGGACTGATTTTCTCATTTTCTCATTTTCTGTATATAGTTCTACTCTATTCAAATTATTTTCTTGGATTTTGTATTGATAAAGTCATTGGATGGCGAAACGTCTACATTAAAGATACCCAGATGTTGCATATGTGTCTAATTTCATCAGCTCCTGTCTAATAAGTCTCCTTTTATATTTTTAACTGTCAAATCTATTATCCTCACTCTAAAATTCTTTCTAATTCTCAGCAAAATTTGTTAACAACACGTCATCCACTCTCTCACTGGCTGTCGCTTAACATTCTTTCACCACACTCTTAACCTCTGTTTTTCTTTCTTTTCCTACCTAACATCACATTTACTTTGTAAAAACACTTCATTTGCTGACATTTTCTCTCTTACTACATTCTTTACCTCATTATTCCACATACATCTAACCATATCACGTGTTCACTTGTCCACTACAGGAAGGGTGCTCCATTTTTCCAGCGATTTCAACAGCTGTTACTCCGTTTGCAAGTATCGGGGATAATGAACTACTGGACCAAGGAAGTGATGGAACAGCGGATCCGAAAAAACAGAGAAGCTGCATCAATGAGGCCTTATGTGATCCCAAAGATAAATGTAAAGGTGAGCAACTTACAAACAAATGTTAAATATATGAATATAAATATAGTAATAATAATTTTCTTGTATAAATGACTAAATTTATATAGCATACCAGTCGTATCCCACTTGCCTCGTTGGGATACGACTGGTTTGTTTAAAAAAAAGAAAGCCTAATAATAATAATAATAATAATAATGGTAATTATTAAATGAAATTAGCTCAAAGGCACCCACAGCATCGTATGTCCTCTGATCAAGATAAAACACCTAGCTCTGCTGGGTGCATGACTCTTGTAGAATTTGGTGGACCTGTAGTTTTCGCTCACCACAAGGCGGGCCGAAACAACATGGGTTCGAATCATTGGCTAGTCGCAGTGTTATACATATATATATATATATATATATATATATATATATATATATATATATATATATATATATATATATATATATATATATATATATATATATATATATATATATATATGCACACTTACTGAGGTTTTAATACTTGGTACTGCGTCCTTTACGCTTAATCACGTCCCTCAGTCATGTAGGACGTAGGAAGACTCTCACACAAATTTTTGAGGGTTTGGGGAGGTATATTATTCCATGCCTCATGTAGAGCAGCCTCCAGCCGTGGGATGGAACTGATATCCTTTCCCAGTAAACTTCGTTTCAGTAATGACCAGAGGTTCTCTAAAGGGTTTAGGTCTGGGGAATTGCCTGGCCAGTCATTAAAGAACCTCAGTTCACAGTCTAAGCCACTGAACTACATATTATGCGGTATGACACAGTGCACCGTCATGCAGGTAATTATATTGGTTCATATACTGGTTTTGGGGAAGCACAATGAGTTCCACCAACACTCTGAGCACTGAAACACCCCCAAACCATGAGTGAGTCTGGGTGTTTGGTGGTCCAACAGGTGTAGCGTGAGTGTAGCAGGTCACTACCTCTGGGCCGGTACACAATACACATGTCCCCCACGGTTACAGGTGACGGTGAAGGTTGCTTCATTACTCCAAAGTACTTCAGATCAGCGTTGAGGATTCTAGTGAAGATATTTCTTTGCATAATCCAGCCTACGTTTCTTCTGTGGCTTGGAGAGGATCGGTTTCTTAACTTGGCGGTGACTACTGTAGCCCAGTTCTGACACGCGTCTGTTGACAGTTCTTACCGACACCTCTGGGAGAAGAAGTGGGTTCTTTTCTTTCAATTCTCTAGCAGTTATCTTAAGTGTGCTCTCTAACTGCTTCTTTAACACAGTTAAGGGGTCAGGCCGAGGTTAGGCAGACAGTAACTTGACACCGCCACCAGCCTTGAAACGCTGCACACAGTTCCTTACTGAACGCTCACACACACCAACATTCAACACTATTTCTTTCGTCTGGTGCCCAGCTTTGTGACGCCCTATGATTTGAGCTATAGTTTCAGGTGTTAAAAACTTCCTTTTACCCACAATCAAACATGTACAGCCCCAAAACCAAAGGGAACACCGGATAAAAGATAGGGGATGGGAGACAACTGTGCACCACTTCCTCTCACCACGGCAGCCACGTGAGCACTGAGGAGTCACTGTGGAGTGTGGCGGCAGGCCGTGACGTCATGCTAACGGCTTCTACCCGGCATAATGCACTGACCAAAAAGACTCCCTGTATGGTAGGCCTTTGATTTTCGTCACGGCATTATACCGGTGCGCTCACCCGGCATAATGCGGTTACTAGCACTGTAGATATATACAGTGCTAATCACCGTTTTATGCCGAGAAGAAAAGAACCCACATCTTCTCTCAGAGGTGTCTGTAAGAACTGTCAACAAACGTGTGTCAGAACTGGGCTACAGTAGTCACCGCCAGGTTAAGAAACTGATCCTCTCCAAGCCACAGAAGAAACGTAGGCTGGATTATGCAAAATATCTTCACTGGAATCCTCACATAGTGGTCTGAAGTACTTAAGAGTGATGAAGCAACCTTCACCATCACCTGTAACCGTAGGGGACATGTGTACCTACTACACTCACGCTACACCTGTTGGACCACCAAACACCCAGATTCACTCATGGTTTGGGGGTGTTTCAGTGCTCAGAGTGTTGGTGAACTCATTGTGCTTCCCAAAATCAGTATATGAACCAATATAATTACCTGGAGTTATTGTGTGACAATTTACCTGAGGCGTTTGACAAGTGTGGGGCTACGGTTTTTATGCAGGACGGTGCAACGTGTCATACCGCCAAATCTGTAGTTCAGTGGCTCAAGGACAGTGAACTGAGGTTCTTTAATGAATGGCCAAGCAATTCCCCACACCTAAACCCTATTGAGAACCTCTGGTCAATAATGAAACGAAGTTTACTGGGCAAAGATATCAGTTCCATCCTGCGGCTGGAGGCTGCTCTACATGAGGCATGGAATAATATACCTCCCCAAACCCTCAAGAATTTGTGTGACAGTCTTCCTACACCTCTGAGGGACGTGATTAAACGTAAAGGACGCAGCACCAAGTATTAAAATCTCAGTAAGTGTGCAAATATATGTATTATAATCTTTCATGCTATGTGTTTGTGTTTTGGTACGTGTGTGGGGGAGGGGCGGCATAATGCCGTGACTAGCACTGTACATACAAATATACACTGCATATTAAAGTTATTTTTCATGTCTTCTTGAAAGTAGATTATCTGAACCTAAATTTATGTTTGACAAATGTTCTTCAGGAGGAGAGTACAGTTGTCCTGGGGTTGGAACATCTTCAAGGCGCATTCTATATTATTATCATTGGGACAGTCATCTCTTCCTTCACGTTCCTTCTTGAGAACTTCGTTCGTTGGCATTCCAGGAATAACCTCATCTACTCACACTTATCGCATAACTTTCCCCAATGCAAGTCCTTTCAATAGATATTTGATATGATTCCGACAAGTTGAAAAGAAAGATACAAGAGCAGTTCCTTGGTATCTTTAATGAATTTTTTTGTCTCTGTAGCAGGCTTTATTATTCTAATACAAAGATCTGAGAATGGGTACATATATACCGTTGTAACATGTCTGTCTTGATTCCATCAATCCCAGCTGCTTTACTCCCACTTTCATTTTACCCACAGCCTCCCACATCTCTCTCACACTCACATCTAACACTTCCTCAATCCTACGAGATGTTATACCTCCCAGCCCAATGCAAAAATTCCAGTTTCCTTGTCTTCATCAACATTTAACAGTTTCTCAAAATATTCCCTCCATATTCCTGATACCTCCAACTCCTGTCTAATAACTCTCTTTTCTAGTTTTAACTGTCAAATCTATTAATCTCACTCTAAAATTCAGAGAAGAGATGAAACAGTTAAAAATATCCGGACAAGTGGAAATGGCGTACTAGTGGCAGTATATCAGGCTGGGAGGGTCGGCCACAAATTTAGCATTGGAGGTATAGAAGAAAGGAAGATACTCAATTACCTAAGGATATGATCACATGTTGGCGGGGCCCTCTAGTGTATGTCAGGCCCATCAGGTGGCCCGCTAGTGTATGTCAGGAACTTCAGGTAAGCCAGATATCAACAATGTAATTACAAAAATGAAGATACATAGCAGTTGAAGACACGGTAACGTGTGTGTAGGACCTGCTATTAGAAATAAATTTTGACCCTTAAGGGGCACGTCAGTTCCCTGTCTTCTAATAATATATTATTTTTCCTCTATAATCTACCTTGTTCTTAATTGCTATTGCATTTGCTTTGTCTACTTTCGTAAGGTGAAGTCTAGGATCTTTCCTTAATTTATGGTATAACTTAACAAATCAGACCTCTGCAACACAATTGTCCTCAAGATTTGTTAAGTTATACCATGAATTAAGGAAAGATCCTAGACTTCACCTAACGAAAGAAGACAAAGCAAATGCGATAGTAATCAAGGACAAGGTAGATTTTAGGGAAAAAATAAACATGATATGAGGACACAGGGAAACTCACGAGCCTGTTAAGTGCACCAGAGATAAGGAATGTTGTTGTACTAGACATTATCTCTTCGTCGAGTTCAACTGTTCAAGATGTTACTATGTCACAGGCAGGTTGATGAGCCTTGTCCACGTGCTACATCTCTCCTGTGGTTATGTAGTAGATTTATAAAGCTGCAGTATACAGGAAATGTCTCTCAGAAAAGTTTTCAGGTGTTACTCACAGGTCCTCACTCGTACTCTTCGAATCAGTGACATCATCGACTAGTCTTCGAGCCAGAGATGATAACATCGCAATGTAGATAACATTTTATATGGAATATTATGTTGAAGTATTTACAGCTTACTGCAACTTTGTTTAATCAAAATAAATAATATCAACGTTAAATCATACTTTAAATTTTTAATTACACATTACATTTAATAACAGACGTTAATTTTATTATTCACTTTAAGAATAATTTTTATATAAACTTTTTTAGCTCATTAGTAAAACCACAAGCAGAAGTTCATAGATCGTACCTTTCATTCCAAGAATACTCTATAATGGCCACATAAGTTTATGAATAAGTTAAAACAAATTCCTAATAAAAACAAATTCGGTGTACATTACATGGTGTATTTATTATAAATAACATAAAAAGGCACAATACCGTGACTGGAACAATACACACAACCCGCACATATATAAAGAGAGGAGCTTACGACGACGTTTCGGTCCGACTTGTACCATTTACAAAGTCACACTAACACACAGGACAGGTGGAAGGGGTATTTATAGGCAGCCAGACAGGGAGGGGCACAAGAAAGTGGGGTAATAATTGAGGTAGTAGTGGAAGTGGTAGTAGTAGTAGTGGAGTCAGTCATATTCTAGGAAAGGAGCACTGCAATGAAGCTGGCGGCCCGCATGGGTTAGGACAAGAACACAGAGGGGGGAAAAGGCAAATCAAATAAAGGACAAATACAAGGCAAAAGAAAAGAAAGAAAAGAAAACCCAGAGGAGAAGGGGAAAGAGATAAAAGGGGAAGGAATCAGGTTAAGTCACGGGTGTTCTGAAGTTTGGAGCATTTAACAATGTAATGGGAGAGGAAAGCATCTACAGAGACAAAGCCAGGGCTAAGATTCATACAAGGAAAGTTGTGTATAAGGGAGGATTCAACCAGGCGGTGACTGTGAAAGTTAGACGTAGGGTAGACAGTTTTAGCAGAAGACCAATCAATAGGATGACTGTGATCTCTGACATGACAGAAAAGAGCATTATTAGTGTCGGCAAGCCTAACACTATTTTTGTGCTCCCTAAGTCTGTCAGAAAGAGATCGGCCAGTTTCTCCGAAGTACTGAAGAGGACAGGAGGAGCAAGAAATAGAGTAGACACCAGGAGAATCTATAGAGGGAGGGGAGGTATGAACTAGATTCACTACTTCTCTTATTCACTACTTCTCTTATCATGCTTCCTCTGTCAAGAAAAGTGTTCTTATCTCCTTCTTTCTCTGTGCTCTCCGCATTTGTAATCCTCAGTTCCTTGAAGCAGAAATTTCCACTCTTCATAATTCATTTTCCCGTCTTGGCTACCCTTCCCATTTCATAGACTTTGCTTTCTCTCGTGCCAAACGGACTTTCTTCTCTCCTAAACCCTCTACTCCTGGGAACTCTCCAGTCCTCTGCCTTCCCTACATCTCTGGTCTCTCTAATCTCAACAACTCTCTCCGTTCCTTAGACATCAAACTTACCTTTCGCCAGACTAACAATCTTCGCACTAATCTAGTTCATACCTCCCCTCCCTCTATAGATTCTCCTGGTGTCTACTTTATTTCTTGCTCCTCCTGTCCTCTTCAGTACTTCGGAGAAACTGGACGATCTCTTTCTGACAGATTTAGGGAGCACAACAATAGTGTTAGGCTTGCAGACACCAATAATGCTCTTTTCTGTCATGTCAGAGATCACAGTCATCCTATTGATTGGTCTTCTACTAATACTGTCTACCCTACGTCCAACTTCCACAGTCGCCGTCTGGTTGAATCCTCCCTTATACACAACTTTCCCTGTATGAATCTTAGCCCTGGCTTTGTCTCTGTTGATGCTTTCCTCTCCCATTACATTCTTAAATGCTCCAAACTTCAGAACACCCGTGACTTAACCTGATTCCTTCTCTTTTTATCTCTTCCCCCTTCTCCTCTTTCTCCTCTGGGTTTTCTTTTCTTTCTTTTCTTTTGCCTTGTATTTGTCTTTCTTTATTTGATTTGCCTTTTCCCCCTCTGTGTTCTTGTCCTAACCCATGCGGGCCGCCAGCTTCATTGCAATGCTCCTTTCCTAGAATATGACTGACTCCACTACTACTACTACCACTTCCACTACTACCTCCAATATTACCCCACTTTCTTGTGCCCTCCCCTGTCTGCCTGCCTATAAATACCCCTTCCACCTGTCCTGTGTGTTAGTGTGACTTTGTAAATGGTCCAAGTCGGACCGAAACGTCGTCGTAAGCTCCTCTCTTTTTATATGTGCGGGTTGTGTGTGTAGTGTATTTATTATTTTAGGAGCTGCCTTAATTATGTAAATATTCATATTTGCTATTGTCCAATCATGTTTTAAAAAAATCACTTTAATTATATCATATAATCACTGCACATACTTGCTACTTTATTTGTGGTACTCGACAGTGAATGACAGAATGTTTTGTGATATAATGATTATAACATGAGATAACTTTAACAGTCTGCGTCCTCGCCACATTTAGTTATATTTAAGGCAAGTGTCCCTACATATTTTCATACTTAAAGCCAGTTATCCCACATATAGTTATATTTTTGGATGAATTCTCTCAGATATATTTGTAAAACCATGTTGTATATCCTCACTAATTTAGGTTATGAATAATTTCCTGTAAAATTAATAAAACTAAGTTTTGAAACAAAAGTTAATGAAATAATAGTTTCATTTCTTTCTACTAGTTGCGTTAAACCAGTGATTATGGCTAGTCCTGAATGATTCAATTAGATCAATCATGTTAGATAAAGTTGGTTGTGTTTGACATCTCTGGTTGTCATGGATTTGTCGAATTGATACTATCTTATTTTTATCAGTCATATAAGAATTTAATATCATTATCTAACTTAATTTAAAATTTCCTGTAAGCAAATCAAAATTAATATAGCAAATCAAACTTAATGAAATGGTAGCACTAGATGGGAGTATCAGTGGAGAGGGCAGCACTGCGGAGGGTAGCGCTGCAGAGGGTAGCAATGGAGAGGGTAGCACTGGAGAGGGTAGCACTGAAAATAATAGCAATGGAGAGGATAGCACTGGAGAGGGTAGAACTGCAGACGGTAGCGCTGCAGAAGGCAGCGCTGGAGAGGGTAGCACTGGGAAGAGAATCACTGGAGAGGGTAGTACTGGAGAGTTTAGAACTGAGAGAAATAAAGTTGGAATATCATGTATGTTTTTTCACTCCAACATTTATTCGTCAGGTGTGTCGCAGGTATGCCTCAGGTGTGTCCCAGGAATGCCTTATGTGTGTCCCAGGTATGCCTCAGGTGTGTCCCAGGTATGCCTCAGGTGTGAACTGGAGAGGGATAACAATGGAGAGGGAAGCATTTTAGAGAGTAGCATTGTAGAGGGTAGAACTGCAGAGTGTAGCCATGTAGAGGGTAGCCCTGCAGAAGGTAGCAGTGGATAGAATAGCCCTGCAGAGTGTAGCCATGTAGAGGGTAGCCCTGCAGAGGGTAGCAGTGGATAGAATAGCCCTCCAGAGGGTATCACTGGAGAGGGTAGCACTTGAGAGGGTAGCAATAATAGGGTATCACTGGATAGGGTAGCATTGAATAGGGTGTCACTGGAGAGGGTAGCAATGAAGAGGGCAGCAATGGAGAGGGCAGCACTGGATAGGGTACCACTGGAAAGGGCACCACAGGACAGGGTAGCAATGGAGAGGGTAGCACTGCAGAGGGTAGCACTGCAGAGGGTAGCACAGGAAAGCGGAGCACTTCAGAGGGTAGCGCTTCAGAGGGTACCACAGCAGACAGTAGCACTGGAGAGGTAGCACTGGAGGGGATAGCACTGTAGAGGACAGCACTTCAATGGTAGCACCGCAGAGGGCAGCACTGGAGAAGGTAGTACTGGAGAGAGTACCCCTGAAGAGTGTAGCACTGGACAGGGTAGCACTTGAGAGTGTAGTAATAATATGGTTGCACTGGATAGGGTAGCATTGAAGAGGGTATCACTGGAGAGGGTAGCAATGGAGTGGGCAGCACTTCAAGGGTAGCGCCGCAGTGGGCAGCACTGGCGAAGGTAGCAGTGTAGAGAGTACGTCTACAGAGTGTTGCACTTGAGAGGGTAGCAATAATAGGATACCACTGGATAGGGTCGCATTAAAGAGGGTGTCACTGGAGAGGGTAGCAATGGAGAGGGCAGCACTGGAGAGGGTGGCACTGTGGAGGGAAGCAATGGAGAGGGCAGTACAGGATAGGGTACCACTGGAAAAGGCAGCACTGGACAGAGTAGCAATTAAAAGGGTAGTAATGGAGAGTGTAGCAATCAAGAGGGTAGCACTAGAGTGGGTAACACTGGAGAGGGTAGCCCCGCAGAGGGTAGTTCTGCAGAGAGTACCACTGGGGAAGGTAGCCCTGCAGAGGGTATGACCGCAGAGGGTAGCACTGGAGAGGGTAGTACTGGAGAGGGTAGCACTTCAAAGGCAGCACTTCAGAGGGCAGGACTGGATAGGGTAGCATTGGAGAGGGTAGCACTGGAGAGGGTAGCACTTAAAAGAGTAGCACTGCGGATAGTAGTAACTGAGAAGGTAACACTAGATAGAGTAGCATTGCAGAGGGGAACACTGGATAGGGAAGCTTTGGAGAGCCTAGCACTGCGGAGGGTAGCAATGGAAAGGGTAGCACTGGAGGGGGGTTACAATAGAAAGGGTAGCACTGGAGAGGGTAGCATTGGAAAGGGTAGTATTAGAGAGGGTAGTACTGGAAAGGGCAGCACTGGAGATGGTAGCACTGCGGAGGGTAGCAATGGAAAAGGTAGCACTGCTGTGGGTAGCACTGCAGAGAGTAGCACTGGATAGCTAGCTATGGGGAGGGTAGTACTGGAGAGAGTAGCACTGGAAAGGGTAGCACTTTAGAGTGTAGCACTGGAGAGTGTAGCACTGGAGAGAGTAACACTGGAGAGGGTAGCACTGGAGAGGGTAGCACTGGAGAGTGTACACCACTGGAGAGGGTACCACTGGAGAGGGTAGCACTGGAGGGTTTAGAATATCAGGTATGTTTTTTCACTCCAACATTTGTCCGACAGGTGTGCACCAGATGTGTGCTCCAGGTGTGTGCCCCAGGTGTGTGCACCTGGTGTGTGCCCCAGGTGTGTGACCTAGGTGTGTGCACCAGGTGTGTGCCCCAGGTGTGTGCACCAGGTGTGTGCACCAGGTGAGAGCACCAGGTGTGTGCATCAGGTGTGTGCACCAGGTGAGTGCCCCCAGTGTGTGCACTAGTTCCTCATCCTCGTATCAGATATATACAGAGATGTAAACCACTGCACTGTGACACTGTGTCTCCTCACGCAGACGATACTAGAGCCTGGATGAGAGTGTCATCCATTAAGCACACGGTAAATCCCCAAGCGAATATAAACCAAGTTTTCTAATGAACAACGGAAAACAATAAGATATTCACTGAGTATAAGTTTTAATTCTTGCGTTATTTAATATTTGAGGAAACGATAAATAGAACGGAGTATACTACTAACTCTAACCACATCCTTAAAGGATGACTACAGTGCCACTATCAAATGATAGATGGATAATGAGAACTTTCAAAGCAAGGAAAGTCATGCCAATGATGATACTATATTAAATCATCAAGGAACCCTCTCTTAATGGGTAAAGTAGCGCTCAGCAAAGACAGTTTGAAGAGAATGTGTATGTCAGTTTTTTAGTGACTTTTATCAATCGACAAAAACCTTTTTCGTTTATAAACATCTGTGATCAGCATGAAGTTGCAGCCTTTACTAAAAGAAGAACGTTTAACAAATGTCTCTCACAAAAGCCTTATACACGAATCAAGACACTAAAAAAATAGAGGATAATGAAGAGGAATGCATTCAGTTACGAAATCTTCATTGAAGACGAGAATGAGGAGACATACAATTATAAGGGGCAGGAATGCACTGAGGTGGTAGTAGTATTAGTAGAAGTAGTAGTATTAGTAGTAGTAGTAGTAGTAGTAGTAGTGGTAGTAGTGATGGTTGATAAAATTATAAAGCGTAACGGGTAGTAGTAGTCGTAGGAGTAGTAGTGGTAGTAGTAGTAGTAGTGGTAGTAGTAGTAACCATTTGCCTTCTTACCACATTCGCAAAAAAAAAAAATGAATCCAAAATACAAGTTGCAGACCAAACTTACTAAGACATTTCGTTCTATGAAGAACTTATCAAATCATTTACTTGATACACTCCCTGCTGAGCGCATAGTTGTCACATCAAAAAAGTCACTTTGCAACGTTTCTCTGTGTCCTCGTACTTGTCTCAATTACGATGTTTCATCTAGGCAAAAAACTCTTGAAAATACGACATTTCTCAAGTTACTGCAACTTGACGGTTACAAGACTTTGTGCATCACGATAGTTATCCCTAAACTTGATAACAATTCTCACTCTTCAGAGCAAACCTTCATTTACATACCGTATGTACTCACCTAGTTGTGGTTGCAGGAGTCGAGTCATAGCTCCTGGCCCCGCCTCTTCACTGGCCGCTACTGGGTCACTTTCCCTGAGCCATGAGCTTTATCATACCTCTGCTTAAAGCTATGTATGGAGCCTGCCTCCACTACATCGCTTCCTAAACTATTTCACTTCCCGACCACTCTGTGACTGAAGAAATACTTCCTAACATCCCTGTGATTCATTTGAGTCTTCAACTTCCAACTGTGTCCCCTTGTTGCTGTGTCCCATCTCTGGAACATTCTGTCTCTGTCCACCTTGTCTATTCCTCTCAGTATCTTATATGTCGTTATCATGTCCCCCCTATCTCTCCTGTCCTCCAGTGTCGTCAGGTCGATTTCCCTTAACCTCTCCTCGTAGGACATACCCCTTAGCTCCGGGACTAGTCTTGTTGCAAACCTTTGCACTTTCTCTAGCTTCTTTACGTGCTTGGCTAGATGTGGGTTCCAAACTGGTGCTGCATACTCCAGTATGGGCCTAACTGACACAGTGTACAGGGTCCTGAACGATTCTTTATTAAGATGTCGGAATGCTGTTCTTAGTTAGCTAGGCGCCCATATACTGCAGCAGTTATTTGGTTGATGTGCGCCTCAGGAGATGTGCCTGGTGTTATACTACCCAAGATCTTTTTCCTTGAATGAGGTTTGAAGTCTCTGGCCCCCTAGACTGTTCTCCGTCTGCGGTCTTCTTTGCCCTTCCCCAGTCTTCATGACTTTGCACTTCGTGGGGTTGAACTCCAGGAGCCAATTGCTGGACCAGGCTTGCAGCCTGTCCAGATCCCTGTAGTTCTGCCTGATCCTCTTCCGATTGAATTCTTCTCATCAACTTCACATCATCTGCAAACAGGGACACTTGGAGTCTATTCCTTCCGTCATGTGTGTGTGTGTGTGTGTGTGGGGTGTTAGTTACCATTTTGTCCTAGGCACATGTCGATTAGACACTAGGCCTGTTGTATATATATGTGTGTGTGTGTGTGTGTGTGTGTGTGTGTGTGTGTGTGTAAGGAAACACTTCGAAATGTTTCGGCCCCGCCGGAAATTGAACCCGGGCCCTCCGTGCGTGAAGCAAGAGCGCTAGCCACCATCCCATCGGGGCGTGTGTGTGTGTGTGTGTGTGTGTGTGTGTGTGTGTGTGTGTGTGTGTGTGTGTGTGAATGTGTGTGTGTGTGTGTGTGTGTGGGCGTGTGTATGTCTGTGTATTTGCACCACTGAATCGTATAGATCAGTTATTGCGCAAGATTTCCTTGACGTCATTAAGAAAGTGTTGACTTCTGCGCTGGTCAGTTGGTCCCTCGCTCACATAACACACCACCTGACTCCCCAGTTGTCACTCCAACAGCAGCAGCAGCACTGACGGTAGCAGCCAGTGAGGTCTTCATCACACTAACTGGTGAGATATAACTTGATTGACTGGCTACTCCCAGTACATATTTTTAGTGATTATTATAATATTGCCTCTGCATATAAATTTTCCTTAGATGGTATTGGATGGAAATGGTCTATGAAACCAACATATTTTTTACAGAAAATAATTTCACTAGCTTACATAACATATATAATATTAATAATATAAGAGTAAATAAAAACTTTCATCACTTTTTCTTATTCTGGATCATTATCAAAAGTTGCTGTCTGTAAACCACAGACTGAAACGTTATTCTTTATTATTTCACTAAACGAAAACAGAATTATGATACCATTATATTAATAAAAGATGAGAATTTCCTGTGAAAAAGACGAACAAGAAGAATGAAACCAACATGAAACATCGAGTGTTTGATATTAAGCTTCTGAGTAACTCTAATGCATCATAACCTGTTTAAAACAAATATTATAAATAATAATTCATTTGATGGACTTTATAATCAAACTGACCAAAGTGAAAAGCATATACAAATTAATTATGCCATTTCATGGTAGAAAAACTTAGTTATTGTTATTATTATTATTATTATTATTATTATTATTATTATTATTATTATTATTATTATTATTATTATTATTATTATTATTATTATTATTATATTTAGCACGTTGGTCGTTTTCCACCTACGCAGGGTGACCAAAAAAAAAAAGAAGAAAACTTTGATCATCATTCACTCCGTCACTCTCTTGCCAGAGGAGTACTGATACTACAGTTTAAAAAATGCAAACCCCCTTTTCATAGTCCAGGCAATATATTTCTCACCTCCAAAACTCAAGTCCAGCTTACCTGTTTCCTTGAATCCCTTCATAAAAGTTACTTTGCTCACACAACAGACGCACGTGAAGTCATACAAACCATTTGCCTCCACTCCTTCCTAACACGCTAATACATGCTTGCTGCAAGTCTGAGTCCCACGCAACTTTACCCCTCCCAGTTTTCATTCAATTAAAAATTTATATGCCTTTCAAGTTATTCTATTTCGTTCTATCCTCTTTAAATGTCTGTACCACCTCATCAACCCCTCTTTAGCCTCGCACCTCCTTCTAGTCTCCAAGCTACGGATTCTCTGCATAATATTCACACCACACATCGCCTTCAAACACGACATCTCCACTGCCTCCAGCCTTCTTCTTGCAACATTCACCGCCTATGCTTCACACCAGAGAGTTAGTACTGGCATACATTCCCCTCTTTGCCTTAATGGATTACGTTCTTTGTCTGCAAAGACTCCTCAGTGCATTACTCACCATTTTCCCCTCGTCAGTTCTATGGTTCACCTCGTCTTTCATACACCCATCTCCTGATAAGTCCATGCAAGTCATTACGTTATCAGGAGTAAAGTCAACAAACTGTCAACGTCAAATTCAACATAAACATTTTAATCGATTCTGATATTCTTTAATTAACACATATTGACTTTCGAATTTCTTCAAATATAATTAATAACGAAATATGCTGGATAACCACAGTGAATGATGATAAAGGTCCTCGAGTCTTCGGGACTTTTTATTCATTCTTAGAGATAGTATTAATTACTGAAGCAGATCTTCACCATTTTCAGCTAAAACCCATCTCACGCTGTGAGTGATACCTCATCTCACGGAGTGAGTGAGGTGATATCTCATCTCACTCAGTGAGGTAATACCTCATCAGGTTCACGCTCAATGAATGAAGTATTATCACTCACTGAGTGAGATGAGGTATTACCTCACTCACTGAGTGAGATGAGGTATTACCTCACTCACTGAGTGAGATGAGGTATCACTTCACCGCGTGAGATGAAGTTTTAGATGAAAATGGTGAAGATCTGCTTCAGTAATTAATACTATCTCTAAAATAATAAAGTCCCCGAAGACTCTAGGAACTTTATTACCATTCACTGTGGTTATCCAGCATATTTCTTTGTTAATTATATTTGAAGAAATTTGCAAGGCAATATTTGTTCATTAAAGAATATCAGAATCGATTAAAATATTTATGGAGTTATATTCAAAGTCATACACGTAACTCTACCTAAAGCAAACTGTCCATTAAACCAGCAACTAGTTTTAAGTTTTTACAAAAACAATTATTTACTGAACTGAACCTCTTTTATCTTATGGCACTAAATTAAACCTCCGTTGCATTGCAAGTGAAGCCGCCGATATTTTTAACACAAATGTTGGCTATATTACATTTCAATCACCTGAAAACTAACGTCACTTAACTCTGCTTTTCTCTTTTTCTTGAAGCATCAAATTTAGCCTTCGGTGACCCAACTGTGAATCTGCAATTCAATAATTTTAATATACAATTTTATGCAAACGCCCTACTTTAAGTCACTTATTTACTATATAAACATTATTCTAACATTATCCCTCTTTAGACACCTAAACTGACATTCAGAATGTTGTCTGTAAAGCAATTAGCTTTGGTTCACTAAAGGAAAAATTAAACTGTCTCTTTTATTTTTATGCCATATGATTCTAAAATGTACCTTACCCTATTTCTGCCGCACCTCGCCTCAGAAATGCCGAGTGTCTGTGTATTATTACTTAATTGTTCTTACTCTCCAGCCCTTTCTCTCCCCCAACTATTATTTTCTTATCCACACTTCTCAATCATACTTCCTGGGTCCTTGCCTAAGAGTATGGACCCATGAAGGGTCCTTACTCTTAGGCAGGGACCCTTCATGGGAACAATTTTGACTAAGAAAGTAACTACGTTATTTTGTTCTTTCTTTATCTTACGACAATATACTAATCATTCAGTAAACGGTCAGTTAAGACCCGCTTTTTTATGCAAGTATTCATAAAATCTCTATTTTAAATTATTACGTTACTTTTGTCTTTAAAAGCTAAATTTCATCTGGAGAAAACTGTCTAAAAAGCAATTGGCTGATAATATTATATTTTTTTTTTCCAAACGCAGAACTAACTTGAGACTTGGCTGCCTTACTGACCTACTCATTGTTTTCTATCGAGAGATAACAAACACGATTTCAAGTAGTTAACTTATTTTTTATACAAACTTTTACAGCCTCCTGTATCTTAATGTTAAACTGAATCTCCAATGAGCAGCATTATTTTAACACAAATGTTTACCTATTACATTAGTCACCAAGATGTGATCAGAAATAATAATATATGATTATTATAATCTTCATTTCTACAAATGCATGATACAACTTCTACAGACCATAGCCGACATCAATGACATACTTTAAAGAAATCCCCCTGGTTATGCAGAGCTTTCGGGCAACTTAGGTTAATCATGTTCCCCAGGATTCGACTCACACCAATTGGCTAACATCCAAGTACCTACTTGCTGATAGGTGAATAGGGAGAGCAAGTATAAGGAAACTCCAAATTTTTCACCCTTACCAGAGATCGAACCATGGAGACTAGATCAGTCTTCACTCTAGATCAGTCTGAAAGAACACCAATGCGCCTGCACAGCTTACAACATTATACACAGGAATCAGACTGCACACATCTTGAAATGAAGCCTAATTAGTCATAAAGGAAATGGGCACAAAATGAATGGAAGCTGCTATAATCCGAACACAAATACTATTCAACAAAATCAAGGAGATTTCATTTTAGTTAAACCAAATGCTCAACTCATCTTACATAAAGTGATCATCGGAAGAACCAGTAGGCCTCCTACAGAGTTCGCAGTTAGCAATTCATATCACAGAAATATCAATGACCCGCCAACTCATCTGACTACAATGTTACAAATCTCCTTGTTGTACATCCTGTGTATTGACTGAAGAAACGACTACATAAGACTTTTTTGGCACGAAATTATTAAAGCTTCAAGTTATGATAATGTTGTCACTCTAAGAAAACGACAATAATTCCCTAACTGGGACTTAAGAGAAAAAACGACTTCCTTGAGGTAAGCCAAGATTGTTATCTAAAGCAGTATATGAGAGAAAGTACTAGTGGAAATTGCCAGCCTCATAAGGTATAGGGAAACAAGGCCCTTTATAACAATATGAAGATTAGAGTGGAGATTGACGAAATAGATCTCAAACCTATTTAGTATTGCAAGGAAAAATGACATCAAGACTATCAAAACAGAGCTCCCAAATTATTGAATCCCATAATACAATGGAGTTAAAGAGCACTTGTCTGGTGCATTTTAGAGTAACGAAGAAATTGCCACTTTGACTTATTTCTAAACATTAATAGAAAAAAATATATGTTCACCATCGATAAATAAGATTAACTAAAAATTATCTTAAAATATCTATTGTGGTAAATAAAGAAATGTATAGATCGTAACAAGAGAAGAGAAGATTCACATTATAAGTCAATATGTTCATACTAAAACAGAGGTCAAAAAATGGATGAGAAATGATAAACGAGACAATTAAGCTAAAACTAAAATGTATTTCGATTAGCATAGAGAACACAAATCAGAAATATGTTTGAGTCAGTTAATAATACCACTGGACAGCTTACTTATAATGATAATGGAGTAGGGTTTATTTTTATCATTGATTCATTCATGAGAAATTCAGGCGATTAATTACTTTAGGTTATTTAAAAAAAAAATAGCTTCAAGGACTTTCTTTTGTAAAACATTTTGAGGTAGTAAACCATAATGTAGAATGCAATAGATAGAACGGACATAAATCTGAGAAGAAGAAACTAGATGCACATGGTATTGGAGGAAATATTCTTTTATGGATCTAGGCATAGTTTAAAGAGGCACCAGAGCTAATATTAGCATACTTTGAATGAAATTGTGAAGGTGAAATTTCAAATAACATTCGACAAGAATTATTTTCTAGTTCCTTGCTTTTTATAACATATTTTATTGGCCTTCATGACGAAGCTAAAGGAAATGTAACTTTAATCGCAAAATATACAAAAAAATATGTCAACTTATGCAGTTAGAGTAATATATCATTGACTTATTTTAGGTCGGTTAATTAACAGACGAAGTTTAATATGGAAAAGTGCAAAGTATTAAAACTTGGACGTGCAAAGTAGAAAGCAGAAATCTTCAATTAAGTCAACAGTGCCTAAGAACCAATTTTGAGTCAACCTTCTGGATGCATTTATATAATGAAGAGTAATTATTTGAGCCCACTGAGTATTCTACAGTCTCATTTTAATTAGGCAGTGGGTTTCTGGGTCATATACTACAAAATGGATATAAATACACTGAAGAACATTCAGAGAAAGGTTTGACGAAATTAATCAACTTTGTAATTGTTTATACTATTCATATTTTGCAACATGTTTATTTAACACATGTTATTAATATGTTACAATATGTATATCATTGTCTTGCTTAACAGAACCAGTGTTATGGAAATGAAGAAACGTATGAAGGCAAGAGAAGTAGATTTTCGTGCCAGAATAGTATTGATGTCCCTTCGTGGAGTACCAGCAAGACAAATTTCACGTGAGACCGGGGTCAGCGTTTCTACAGTGTACCGATGGATTAATCGGTGGGAGAAGGAAGGCACCATTCATGCCAAGTCTCCTAATAATGAGTTTTCTCAGAAGTACTTGAAAAAAATTTCATCTCGTATTTATATTCACCACTTATTCAAACAAGGATAGCTAATATATGTCATGCACTACAGGTTTACAATGATTATCACAGAATGCTTAGCTTCATGAAGAGGTATATAAATAAGGAGACATTATAAACTCTCTTTGTGAAGAAAAATAATTCAAGCTGAAAACGCTAGGAATTCATTTAATTTTTCTACAAAGTGTTCAACAAAAATCTTCCTTATTCGATGCACCAAAAAAATATTTATTTTCAATTTCCTGATGATCGTTTAATAGAAGAACACAGTTCTTAAGAGAATGGTGTATGTTATATTATTAAGTTAATAACTTAGAAAATTTTATTTTTACGAAATCATAAAATTATGCTGGTCAGTAGAATCTGTTAATATTTGTTGTAAAAGTTTCAGTTAACATGTTCTTAAATAGTTCATGCAATAAGATCGCAGTAAACAGGTGATATCACAATATGAAGAACAACCGCTGTGAAAAAAAATAGTGAAATTCCAAGCGCTTGCGTGACTTCTCACATTATCAAGGAACTATAAAAAGAAAACGTCAACGGGAAGGCATATAAGAGCAATACTACAGCTCACACTCACGTCACAACACCTGACTCTGTAAAAACAACTGATACTCTACCCAAACATTAAGATTTTTTACTTGTCTCATGTATCATTAAATTTTTCCCTAATTGTATTAATTATAAATGAATCTAATTTATATAAACCAAAAGAAATATTCATATTATTTTCAAAACTGTTTTTTATGAAACATGATTCCTGTCGACCATGGACTTGCTTGATACAACTTTCTCAGCATTTTGAAAATCAATTGGATGGTTAAAATCTCCCACATGAATAAATAGAGCATTATAATCTTGTCCAGATTTAATGCTATATTTATGTTCTTTTAATCTTAGTTCAAGACTTTTACCAGTTTAACCGCAATAAACTATCACATATTTTACAAGGAATCTTATAGACATTAGGGAGATTTTTTTATCAAAAGTTTTTTTCTGAATCAAGATTTTTAAATACAACTTTGATATTTAAAGTATTAAGAAATGAAAGTTATGTATGGTTCCTTCCTCCAGAACATCACTTGCTAGACTTTTAAACTTTAACTTCTAATTGTGACCCCTTGTTTCTGTGTCCTCTCTCTGGAACATCCTGTCTCTGTATGTCGTTATCATGTCTCCCCTAACCCTCCTATCCTCCAGTGTAGTTAGGCCGATTTCCTTTAACCTTTCTTCGTAGGACATTCCCCTTAGCTCTGGAACTAACCTTGTTGCAAACCTTCGCACTTTATCTTAATTTCTTGACGTGCTTTACCAGGTGTGGGTTCCAAACTGGAGCTGCATACTCCAGTAAGGGCCTGACGTACACGGTGTACAGTGTCTTGAACGATTCCATGATAAGGTATCGGAGCACTATTCTCAAGTTTGCAAGGCGCCCATATGCTGCAGGAGTTATCTGCTTGATGTGTGCTTCAGGAGACGTGCTCTGTATTATACTCACACCAAGATCTTTCTTCTTGAGCGAGGTTTCCAGTCTTTGGCCACTTAGACTATACTATGACTGCGGTCTTCTTTGCCCTTCCCCGATCTTCATGACTTTGCACATCACTTGAAACTGGGCAACTACCTGAGGTATGGAAGACGACAAATGTAGTTCCCATTTTCAAAAAAATAAGACAGAAAAGAGGCACTAAACTATAGACCAGTGTCACTGACGTGTATAGTATTCAAAGTCATGGAGAAGATTATCAGGAGGAGAGTGGTGGAGCACCTGGAATGGAACAAGTTTATAAACGACAACCAGCACGGATTCATGGAAGGCAAATCCTGTGTTACAAAGCTTCTGGAGCTTTATGACAAAGTAACAGAAGTACGACACGAGAGAAAGGGGTGGGTTGATTACATTTTCTTGGACTGCAAGAAGGCCTTTGACACAGTTCCTCACAAGAGATTAGTGCAGAAGCTAGAGGATCAGGCGCGTATAACAGGAAGGGCACTGCATTGGATCAGAGAATACCTGACGGGGAGGCAACAACGAGTCATGGTACGTGATGAGGAATCACAGTGGGCGCCTGTGACGAGCGAGGTCCCACAGGGGTTAGTCCTAGGACCAGTCCTATTTTTGGAATATGTGAATGACATGATGGAAGAGATAGACTCAGAAGTGTCCCTGTTCGCAGATGATGAGAAGTTAATGACGAGAATTAAATCAGATGAGGATCAGACAGGACTTCAAAGAGACCTGGACAAGCTGGACACGTGGTCCAGCTACTGGCTTCTCGAATTTAACTGGACACGTGGTCCAGCAACTGGCTTCTCGAATTTAAGGACCCACGGGGAGTGTTGTCCGGTCCCATCGCCTTTGAGGTATCAAGGTCATTTAGTAGCTTCTTCACCTCCTCCTCAGTTATGTGTATGTCATCCAACACTTGTTGGTATATTCCTTGTTGGTGTCCCCCTCTGTTTTGTCTTCCCAGAGTCCTTCCTGTCTCCACTGTAAATACTTCCTTAAATCTCGTGTTGAGCTCCTCACATACCTCCTGATCGTTTCTTGTGAGTTCCCCACCTTTCCTCAGCCTGATCACCTGGTCTTTGACTGTTATTTTCCTCCTAATGTGGCTATACAGCAGTTTCGGGTCAGACTTGACTTTCGATGTTATGTCATTTTCGTACGGTCGCTGGGCCTCGCTCCTTATCTGTGCATACTCGTTTATGGCTCTCCGACTAATCTCCTTATTTTCCTTGGTCCTTTTCCTTCTGTACTTTTTCCATTCTCTAGTGGACTTAGTGCACCAAGGGTTCACTTTAGTCTTCCCATTATTTGTGTGTGTGTGTGTGTGTGTACTCACCTATTTGTACTCACCTATTTGTGGTTGCAGGGGTCGAGTCATAGCTCCTGGCCCCGCCTCTTCACTGATTGCTACTAGGTCCTCTCTCTCTCTCCCTGCTCCACGAGCTTTATCAAATCTAGTCTTAAAACTATGTATGGTTCCTGCCTCCACTATGTCGCTTTCTAAGCTATTCCACTTCCTGACAACTCTATGACTGAAGAAATACTTCCTAACATCCCTTTGACTCATAGGAGTCTTCAACTTCCAATTGTGACCCCTTGTTTCTGTGTCCCCTCTCTGGAACATCTTGTCTCTGTCCACCTTATCTATTCCTCGCAGTATTTTATATGTCGTTATCATGTCTCCCCTAACCCTCCTGTCCTCTAGTGTCGTCAGGCCGATTTCCCTTAACCTTTCTTCGTAGGACAATCCCCTTAGCTCTGGGACTAGTCTTGTTGCAAACCTTTGCACTTTCTCTAATTTCTTGACGTGCTTGACCAGGTGTGGGTTCCAAACTGGTGCTGCATACTCCAGTATGGGCCTGACGTATATGGTATACAGAGTCTTGAATGATTCCTTAGTGAGGTATTGGAACGCTATTCTTAGGTTTGCCAGCCGCCCGTATGCTGCAGCAGTTATCTGATTGATGTGTGCCTCAGGAGATGTGCTCGGTATTATACTCACCCCAAGATCTTTTCTTTGAGTGAGGTTTGCAGTCTTTGGCCACCTAGACTATACTCTGTCTGCGGTCTTCTTTGCCCTTCCCGATATTCATGACTTTACATTTGGCAGGGTTAAATTCAAGGAGCCACTTACTGGACCAGGCTTGCAGCCTGTCCAGGTCTCTTTGTAGTCCTGCCTGATCCTCGATTGATTTGATTCTTCTCATTAACTTCACATCATCTGCAAATAGTGACACTTCTGAGTCTACCCCTTCCGTTATGTCATTCACATATACCAAAACAGTACAGGTCCTAGGACTGACCCTTGTGGAACTCCACTCGTCACAGGTGCCCACTCTGACATCTCGTCACGTACCATGACTCGTTGTTGCCTCCTGTCAGATATTCTCTGATCCATTGCAGTGCTTTTCCTGTTACGTGTGCCTGATCCTCTAGCTTTTGCATTAATCTCTTGTGAGGAACTGTGTCGAACGCCTTCTTGCAGTCCAAAAAAATGCAGTCTATCCACCCCTCTCTCTCGTGTCTTACTTCTGTTACCTTGTCATAAAACTCCAGTAGGTTTGTGACACAGGATTTTCCTTCCCTGAAACCGTGCTGGTTGTCGTTTATAAGCTTGTGTCTTTCTAGGTGCTCCACCACTCTCCTCCTGATGATCTTCTCCATGACTTTGCATACTATACACGTCAGTGACACAGGTCTGTAGTTTAATGCCTCGTGTCTGTCTCCTTTCTTAAAAATTGGGACTACATTTGCCATCTTCCACGCCTGTGTGTGTGTGTGTGTGTGTGCGTGTGTGTGTGTGTGTGTGTGTGTGTTTTCACTAATTCTATTACGAATTAGTAAAAATATAGGATTTTAAGCGCATTTCTATGAATATATAAATATATTTCGATGGATATTTTAAAGAAAAATATATGGGTTATTTTTGCGAAGAATTAATGAAAATATGGGTTAGTCTGTGATGACTTATTGAAAAAAAAATAGAAATTTGATGAAATACGGATATTCTATGTCGAATTAGTAAAAATATAGGGAAATCTTACGAATATTTTAAAGAAAAAATATGTAGGTGATAGTGATGGTGTTAGAACTTCTGACTGATGCGGATGGTGTTGGTAGTGATAGTGGCATTGGTAGTGGTAGTGATGGTGGTTGAATAGTGGTGATGGATGAGTATTAATCGTGGAGAGTGAGTATTGATGGAAGTGAGGAAATGGTGTTGATGGTGGTGGTGACAATGCTGATACTGACGTTGTTTTGGGCTGTGTAGTGGTGATTGTAGTGGAGGTGGTTGTAATGGAGGTGGTTGTAGTGGTGATTGTAGTGGAGGTGGTTGTAATGGAGGTGGTTGTAGTGGTGATTGTAGTGGAGGTGGTTGTAATGGAGGTGGGTGTAGTGGTGGTGGTTGTAGTGGTGGTGGTTGTAGTAGTGGTGGTTGTATTGGTGGTTGTTGTAGTGGGGGTGGTTGTAGTGGTAGGTGTTATAGTGGTGGTGGTTGTAGTGGTGATTGTAGGGGTGGTGGTTGTAGTGGTGATTGTAGTGGTGGTGGTTGTAGTGGTGGTGGTTGTAGTGGTGGTGGTGGTTGTAGTGGTAGTGGTGGTTGTAGTGGTGATGGTGGTTGTAGTAGTGGTGGTAGTTGTAGTGGTGGTTGTAGTGGTGGTTGTAGTGGTGGTGGTGGTAGTGAGGGTGGTGGTAGTGAGGGTGTGGTGGTAATTGTAGTGGGGGTGGTTGTAGTGGTAGTTGTTATAGAGTGGTGGTTGTAGTGGTGGTGGTTGTAGTAATGGTGGTTGTAGTGGTGGTGGTTGTAGTGGTAGTGGTTGTAGTGGTGATGGTGGTTGTAGTGGTGGTGGTGGTTGTAGTGGTGGTTGTGGTTGTAGTGGTGGTGGTTGTAGTGGTGGTGTTTGTATTGGTGGTAGTTGTAGTGGGGGTGGTTTTAGTGGTACTTGTTATAGTGGTGATGGTTTAGTGGTTGTGGTTGTAGTAGTGTGGTGGTTGTAGTGGTGGTGGTGGTTGTAGTGGTGGTTGTAGTGGTGGTGGTTGTAGTGGTGGTGGTGGTAGTGAGGGTGCTGGTAGTGACGGTGTGGTGATGGTTGTAGTGGTGGTGGTGGTAGTGAGGGTGGTAGTAGTGAGGGTGTGGTGGTAGTTGTAGTGTGGGTGGATGTAGTGGTAGTTGTTATAGTGGTGTGTTGTGTGGTGGTTGTAGTGGTGATGGTTGTAGTGGTGGTGGTATAGTTGTGGTGGTGGTTGTAGTGGTGGTGTTGGATGTAGTGGTGGTGGTTGTAGTGGTGGTTGTAGTGGTGGTGGTGGTTGTAGTGGTGGTGGTTGCAGTGGTGGTGGTTGTAGTGGTGGTGGTGGTTGTAGTGGTGGTGGTGTTTGTAGTGGTGGTGGTGGTTGTAGTGGTGGTGGTTGTAGTGGTGGTTGTAGTGGTGGTGGTGGTTGTAGTGGTGGTGGTTGTAGTGGTGATGGTTGTAGTGGTGGTGGTGGTAGTGAGGGTGCTGGTAGTGAGAGTGTGGTGATGGTTGTAGTGGTGGTGGTGGTAGTGAGGGTGTTGTGGTGTTTGTAGTGGGGGTGGTTGTAGTGGGTGCGGTCTGCATGGGTTAGACATCTCCTCTGGGAGGAGCTATGGTCATCAGCCAGCTCATAGCCATCCCTCATGCAGCATATCAGGGGCCAACGATCGCATTTTAGCTACAGACACGAGCGAGCACATTGTTGTCACCATTATCTCCATAACTCAACATTGAGGATGCCACCATGTAGGAAGGTGATTATAAGTTGTTGGCAGTTGTGGGTATAACTGCACTTAACAGTGCACTGAAACCTCCATGTATTGATGATGATTGTTGTTGTGGTTTATGAATGAAAAAATGGAGTGGATAGTGTTGTGGGTGAATGAATGTTACAAGGATTGAGATGTGAATGTGGTGACTGAAAAATTGTGGGTGTATCTCGTTGTGAAATATCGGTAGAACTGTATTAGGACTTAATCTCATGAGTCTTTGGAAGTATCCAAAAGTAAATTGAAAAGTATCCCAAAATAACTTGAAAAGTATCCAAAAGTAACTTGAAAAGTGTCCAAAAGTAACTTGAAAAGTGTCCAGAAGTAACTTGAAATCATCCAAAAGTATTTTTTGAAATGATATCCAACACCTACACCACTAGGTGGTATTGGGAAGGTGATTTTGTGATACAGATGGAATTTTTACTTAAGATATATCACAGGACGAAAAAAAATGATCCTCAAAAATTTGAACCAGGGAGATGTAGTGGGGATATTGGGGAGATGGGGGTAAGTTCATTTACTCATTGGTAAAACTTGATCTGAGGAGATGGAATAGAGGGTAGAGGAGATAGGTAGAGGAGATAGGGTAGAGGGTAGGAAGAATTGGTCACACCTCTCTTTATTTATGTCTCCCGGGAATTTGCATAATGAGATCAATCTCTCCCATGGGAAAATTGTTAGGTAAGAACTTGCTCTCTCTCTCTCTCTCTCTCTCTCTCTCTCTCTCTCTCTCTCTCTCTCTCTCTCTGAGCAGGGTATTGAGGGAGATGGGGCATGGGGTGTGTGAGAATGTTTTCCTATGATGTACATACAAAATTGTGAATGTTCTCCCTGTGTTGCACATAAATATTGTAAATGTTGTAAATTGGATCATAGTGCTGTTGTATTAACAAAAACAAGGAAAATTGTGTAATATGAATAAAAAATTGTAAAATAAATTTGTGTATTGATTCACCACTTATTTAAAGCACCTCTGTACTGATTTACCACTTATATTATCTCTTACTTTGTACACCTTAATAACCCAAGAGCTCTAAAAACACATAAGTGTTTACCAGGAAAAGTTTGAGTTATCCTAAGTTAACATACCACTTGGTGGTAAGGCATACCAGAGTATCTTGTAACCACTAAAACTTGCACCCCATAACTGTATTATTTTACCTCTTGCTTGATTCACCTCTTTCTTGCATTACCTCTCCATTGAATCTTGTAATGAAATGACACAAGTGTTTACCATAAATAATTTGAGTTATCTTAGGTTAACATTCCATTTTGTGGTAAAGCAAACCAGGGTATTATCTCTTTGATTCTTTTAGCTGTTTTCTTGTATTGAAATGATACACAGATGTTTGCCAGAAATGGGAATATTTACCATAGCGCGAAATTCAAAGAAAATTCGAAAATTTCAAGGAAAAAAAGGGGGGTGGTGGGAGTGAGGGTAGAGTAACTTCATTCATTCAATGTTAAACGTGATCTGAGTAACTCGAAGGTAACCCAAAAATTTGAAAAAAATGAAAAATGTGGAAAATTTGGCCCCCCCAAAAAAAAAAAATTGAGAAGTTGGTTACACTCCAAAAAAAAATCAGGAAAAATTTACAACCCTCAATGGAATATGCCCCTCATTGGTGGGAGGAAGGGGCAGAGAAACAAAAAAAAATGAAAAAAAAAAAGGGGAGAGAGGGTTGGGTCGAAGGGGGTCCCCAAAAATGAGGGAGGCGGAGCCCCTCATTAAAGAAAATGGGGGCAAAGCCCCCACTCAGAATTTTGGAGGGGGGCAGAGCCCTCCTCTCAAAAAAGGTTCTTTGCTCTGAGAGATTTCCTACTACAATTGTGTCCAGCATTTGTTGGTGTGTCCCACCTCTCCATCTTTTCAGAGTCCCTTTGTCTCCACTGTGAATACTTCTTTCAATCTCATGTTGAACCCCTCACATATATCAAGGTCGTTTCTTGTAATCTCCCCTCCTTCTCTTTGAAGGTTGTTTTCTTCCTGATGTGAGTTTACAACAGCTTTGGGCTGACTTGGCTTTCACTGCTATGTCGTTTTCATATTGCCGCTGGGCCTCTCTCCTTACCTGTGCATATTTCTTGCTCTTCGACTACTCTCCTTCTTCTCTTGGGTCCTTTCCTTCTATACTGCTTCCATTCTCTAGCGCACGCACTTTTAGTTTTGCTTCACCTTTGGGTGAACTAAGGGGTCGCCCTGGCCTTCTCATTATGTCTGATGCCCTTGGGTACTCTCCTCTGCTTCCTTGCATTTTGTTGCCACATATTCCATTTACATATTGTTGCGTATTGTTGTCACATATTCCATTTACATATTCTCATTTAGTGTTTTTCCTGTCAGTTCTCTGTGCCACTGGATCTCACGCAGAAAATTCCCAATGCATGTGTAGTCCTATCTCTCGTAGTATGGCTTCATTCTTGTAACTCTATTATATATTCGAAGATTAGAACCACATATCACTTGGGCCCGATGGCCCTTTCATATGTCATGTCCTCATATATACACTGCTCAAGGTGAATACTAAGTCCAGTCTTGCTGGTTCATCCTCTTCCTTCTCTATGGCAGTGTCCCTAACGTGTTGATGCATGAGGTTTTCCATTATCACCTCCAACATCTTAGCCTTCCACGTTTCTGGGACCTCTATGTGGTTCCAGATTTTCCCAGTCGATTTATTTGTGATTGAAGTCACCCACGACCAGTAGCTTTGCGCTGCCGACACTGGACCCTTCTGGCCACTTCAGCCAGTGTGTCGTCCATTCCTTTGTTGCTCTCATATTCTTGGCTTGTCCTTCTGCTATTCTGTGGTGGGTTATGCATCACTGCAATCACCACCCTGGGACCTCCAGTCTGAAGTGTTCCCTTGCTTCTCCTCCGTCCCCTCTCTCCAACTCCTCAAAATCCCATTGGTTTTTGATGAGCAGTGCCACTCCTGCACCCCCCTTCCTGTTCCCCTGTCTTTCCTCCAGATCTGATATCCAGTTGGCAAGATGGCATTTGTTATCATTTTTGAGAGCTTGGTTTCTGTGTGGGCTATGATATCTGGCGACGCCTCTGCGATTCTTTCGTGCCACTCCTCTCACTTGTTCATTATTCCATCAGCATTGGTGTACCATACCTTCAGTTTCCTCTCCAACACTATATTCCGGGGGTTTGTTGGGGGTATTAGTCCTGGCAGGATGTGTGTTTGTGTGTGTGAGTCGCTACTAGGTACATTCTCTCCCTGCTCCTTGAGCTTTATCATACCTCTTCTTAAAGCTATGTATGGATCCTGCCTACACTATATCACCTCCAGATTGTCGCAATTCCTAACAACTCTATGTTTGAAGAAATAATTCTTAGCATCCCTGTGACTCATCTTAGTTTTCAAATTCCAGTTGTGATCCCTTGTTGCTGTGTCTCATCTCTGAAACATTCTGTGCCTATCCACCCTGTCAATTCCTCTCAGTATTTTAAATTTGTTAAAATATCGCCCCTGTCTCCCGGTCTTTCACTGTTGTCAGTTTGAGTTCTCTTAACTTCTCGTAGGACAAACTCCTCAGTTCTGGGACTAATCTTATTGCAATACTTTCTCTAATTTCTTGACGTGTTTGACCAGGTGTGGGTTCCATACTGGTGCTGAATACTCTAATATGGGCCTGACCTACACTATGTACAGTGTGGTGAATGACTTTACTTAGACATCGAAACGCTATTCTCAGATTTGCCAGGCGCCTGTATATTGCAGTAGTTATTTTGGTGATGTGCGCATCAGAAGATGTGCTCAGTATGATGCTCACCGCAAAATATTTTTTCTTGAGTGAATTTTGCAACCTTAAACCTCTTAGGCTGTACTCCATATGCAGTCTTCTTTGTCCTTCCCCAATCTTCATAACTTTACACTTAAGGAGCCATTTGCCAGACGCGCTTGTAGCCTGTCCGGGTCCTCTTGTAGGTTTACCTTATCCTCGTCGGCTTGTATTCTACTCATTCGTTTCACATCTCTGCAAACAGGAAAACCTCTGACTCTATCCCATCTGTCATATCATTCGCATATACGGAAACAGCTCCGGACCCAGGACTGGCCCTTGTGGTATCCCACTCGACGCATGCACCTACTCTGACACCACGTCTAGGACCGACACACGTTGTTTCCTTCCTGACAGGTATTCCCTGATCGATTGCAGTGTTTTCTCTCCTGTTCTTGGCTGCTCCTCTAGTTTTTCAACCAGTCTCTTGTGTGGTTCTGTGTCGAAACCCTTCTTACAGTCCAAGACGATGCAGTCTACCCACCCTTCTCTATAATGTCTTACTTCTGTTACGTTGTCATTAAACTCCAAAAGCTTCGTGATTAGGGATTTTCCTTTCCTGAAGCCGTGCTGGTTGTCATGTATTAGTCCATTCCGTTCTAGGTGCTCCACCACTCTTTTCCTGATAATCGTCTCCATAATTTTACATACAATACATATCAGTGACACTTGTCTGTAACTGAGTGCAGCCTCTTTGTCTCCTTTCTTAAAAATTGGGACCACATTTGCTGTCTTATTCACTGCAGGCAGTTGCCATGTTTCGGTAGATTTACTGAAGATGTTGTTAGTGGAACACTCAATGCGTCTACTTTCTCTCTCAGGACCCATTGAGACATATTATCTGGGCCTACCTCCTGCAATTTCTTCACCTCATCCTCGGTTGTGTGCAGTGTGTCCAGCACTGATGGTGCACCCTACCACCTCGGTTTTCTGGGAGCCTCTCTGTCTCCAATGTGAATACCTCCCTGTATCTGGTCATTCCCTGTGAGCTCCCCTCCTTCCTTTCTCAATCTGATTACCTGATTCTTGACTGTTGTTTTCCTCCTGATGTGGTGTATAACAACTTTTGGTCACATTTGGCTTTTGATGCTATGTCTTTCTCGTACTGACGCTGGGATTTTCTCCCTATCCATGCATATTCATTTCTGGCTCTACGACTCAACTCCCTGTTTTCCTGGGTCCTTTGACTTCTATACTTTTTCCATTATCTTGCACACTTGGCACTGGCCTCTCCACACCACTTGGTAAACCTTGGGCTCACTATAGTCTTCCAATTGTTTCTGTTGTCCTTTGGTACTAACTTCACTGCCTCCCTGCTATTTGTGGTCTCATGTTCCATGACTTCGTTTACTGTTATACCGTCTATATCACTTACCCACTGTACCTCATGTAAGAATTGTCTCATACTTGTGTAGGGCCTTTTTTATTAAGTCTGACTTCTCCTGTCCTTTCTGTGCTGCTTCACCCTCCATTGGTAACTGTACAATGTATTCGAAACTCAAGACCACGTGATCACTTGCTCCTAGGGTTCTTTTGTGTATGCTATTTTCTATGTCTGAACTGCTCTAGATAAATACGAGGTCTATCTTGCTGGTTGATCTCTCTCTCTCTTTGTGTCCTTAGCATGTTGGTACATAATTTTTTCTACTACTGCCTACAGTATCTTGGCACTCCACGTCTCTGGTCCCTTCCATGTGGCTCTAGATTCTCCCAGTCAATCTACATAAGGTTGAAATCCCCCATGATGAGTAACTTTGCCCTGCTAGTGTGGGCACTTCTGGCAATGTCGGCTAGTGTGTCCACCATCACTGTTGTTTTCATCATCTTCCTGTCTTGGTCTTCTACTGTTCAATGATGGGTTGTACATCACTGCTACCATCACTTTTGGGCCCCCAGTATGCATCCGCTACACGTCTGACTAGTCCTCCCATCTCCTCAAATGTCCATTGCTTCTTGATGAGCAGTGAAACTCCTCGGTCTCTGCCCCTCCTTACCCCGTCTTTCCTCAGTATCTGATAGCCAGACAGGAAAATCGCATCTGTTATTACTTCCGAAAGTATTGTCTCTGTGATTGCTATGATGTGTGAGAAGCCTAAGTATTTCTTTTCTTGCCACTCCACACTCTTATTTGCAATTCCATCTGTGTTGGTGTACCACACCTTCATGGTGTGCGGGTATGTGTGTGTGTGTGTACTCACCCAATTGTGGTTGCAGGGGTCCAGACTCAGCTCCTGGCCCCGCCTCTTCACTGATCGCTACTACGTTCTCTCTCTCCCTGCTCCTTGAGCATTATCATACCTCGTCTTGAAGCTATGTATGGCTCCTCTGTGTTTGTGTGTGTGTGTGTGTGTGTGCTGCCACATTTCAATTACTAAATTCTTCTCACTAATTCAAGGAAGCATGACATCTCACTGGTGGGCAGTCATTGCTATGGTTGTCATGGTTGTGACTACTACAACAAGAGCTTTATCGGAAAAGAGTGAACAAGTGGAGGAAGTGAGCATGATGGTGGGTAAAATGGTGGAGCACCGTCTTCTCACATGTCATCTGGTTGTCATCACTACTTGTCGGAACTCACTTCTCACTTCTAACATACTTAGGTATATAGTGTTGAAAATATTCTTTGTGTACATTGAAAATATATTTATACAGAGAAAACATAAATAAAAGACATGTTTTCTTTAAATAAGTATATCATAAAATAATTGACATGTTTTTGATTGCATCCTTGTGTCTTACAGACGCCTGAGTGAGGTGACGGGAGCAGCTGTGGTGGTGGATGCTGAACAATTGTTCCTCGTTGACCACTTCTCTCAGGACTATCTCACGCAGAGGCTGTGGGGTGACGTTAGAATCTCCTGCCGGGGACTCATATTGGTCCTTCCCTCGTCTAGCTTTAATATTACTAATTTCTCTTTACGGTAAGCTGTGTTGATGAACGTACATGATATTTCTGAACGGCAGTGAAGATTAGTCTTGGCAAAAAATAACAAAACATAATAATGATCAAAATGAATTCAGTTCGACTAAAATTGTTGTCAAACATTAACCTTGTCCATGTGACTGCTCGTACACCGAACAAACATCGCATAACTCAGAGTTGGTTGGTGTCTGCCTTCCTTGTACTCTTGTTCTTAGCGTCACTAAGCCATCAGTTAGTGCTGCAATGGGCCACAATAGGGCCATCAGTTTCCATTTATTCTCATCTCTTCAAATACACTTTCTTTCCCTGTCCTTGCGATAGGGATGGCTTAACTAAAAGGCAATTGTAATAAAAAGATCGTTCTCAATTTTTTTTCTCTCGAAGATAATAAAAACAGTCACGTAAGTCGGCAAAGTAAAAGACGTCAGCTCTTAGCCAAAACATTCTGTATTCCTCATATATTTTTTTTTTTTTGCTTACTCTACTGTTTATTACCTTCGCATGTTTTAGATCATGATCTTAGACAAAGAAACTGAGACTGCCAACAATTGGTTCTTCGCAAGAAGAAAATTCTCTACAGCTCTTCTATTAAAGCGACACCTTTCGAACATCGTCCCATTGTCTGCAACATAATTCTTTCAACTTCTCCAGTTCACTAAAAGTTCTGTTATATTTTTAGTGTTCCTGGAACATGACCATTAATTTTTGTGTTGTCATTCTTCCAGTCATCAAAGAAAGTTTGAAGTTAATTACTAATTTTGCTGCTGCCAAATACTCTCTCTCTCTCTCTCTCACTTCCCGCTTTCTCTCTTGGCCTATTCGGCAAGGGTTTCCTTGCCGAACAGCAGAATGATTTTTTTTTTTTACATAGGCCAGTAGAAATTAATCTGAGCATAATGAAAAAAAATATATGTAATTGATTTTAAGTAATAGTAATTAAATATAAATTGATCAATGATATATATATATATATATATATATATATATATATATATATATATATATATATATATATATATATATATATATATATATATATGTCGTGCCGATTAGGTAAAACTTGCGATTTTGGCTTAAATAGCAACGCTCACTTTGCCATATAAGACAAGTGAAAATTTGTGTATGCAATAATTTTGCCAAAATCATTCTGAACATAACGAAAAAATATATTTCATTGTGTTTGTTTAGTATTAAATTAATGTTAACGTATTTAAAATATATTTAGTTGGGTTAGGCTAAATTAAATTGCGCTTGTTGTAATAAGGTTAGGTAGGTTTTCAAAGTTTCTCTTGGTACAAAATTATATATTCTTACATAAACATAAATGAAAAAAATATATATTTAAACGTATAAGAGAACATTTTAGAAAGGACTTAATTTTAGATGAGTTCTTGCTAATTGACCAGTTTTACCTAATCGGCACGACATATATATATATATATATATATATATATATATATATATATATATATATATATATATATATATATATATATATATATATCGTGCCGATTAGGTAAAACTGTCAATTAGCAGAATCGTCTAAAATTAAGTCCTTTCTAAAATTTTCTCTTATACGTTTAAAATATATTTTTTCATTTATGTTAATGTAAGAATTTATAATTTGCACCAAGAAGAACTTTGAACCTACTAACCTATTACAAAAAGCAATTATTAGCCTAACAACTAAATATATTTTAGATACGTTAACATTAATTTTATAATAAAGAAACACAATTAATATATTTTTTCGTTATGTTCAGAACGATTTTGGCGAAATTATTGCATACACTATTTTCACTTGTCCTATATGGCAAGGTGAGCGTTGCTATCAAAATCGAAGTTCTAATCGGCACATATATATATATATATATATATATATATATATATATATATATATATATATATATATATATATATATATATATATATATATATATATATATATATATATATATATATATATATATATGTCGTGCCGATTAGGTAAAACTTGCGATTTTGGCTTAAATAGCAACGCTCACCTTGCCATATAAGACAAGTGAAAATTTGTGTATGCAATAATTTCGCCAAAATCATTCAGAACATAACGAAAAAATATATTTCATTGTGTTTGTTTATTATTAAATTAATGTTAACGTATCTAAAATATATTTAGTTGGGTTAGGCTGAATTAAATTGCGCTTTTGTAATAAGGTTAGATAGGTTTTCAAAGTTTCTCTTGGTACAAAATTTTAAATTCTTACATTGACATAAATGAAAAAATATATCTTTAAACGTATAAGAGAAAATTTTAGAAAGGACTTAATTTTAAATGAGTTCTTGCTAATTGACCAGTTTTACCTAATCGGCACGACATATACATATATATATATATATATATATATATATATATATATATATATATATATATATATATATATATATATATATATATATATATATTCTTTATACAGTTGAACCCCGAGTTTTGGCCGTAATCCATTCCAGGAGCTAGACCTAAACTCGAAACGGCCGAAAGTCGAAGCAATATTTCCCATAAGAAATAATGTAAATCAAATTAATCAGTTCCTCCAAAAAATATTCACAAACAAATTCATTTTTTAAAGAATAAATACTATAGTTTTACATACAGAAAACAATGAGAAATAAACGTAAAGCACTAATTTTAATGGATAAATGAACATTTAAATCAGTTTTACCTTCATTGAAGACTTGTTGGCGTATGTGAGAGGCAGGAGAGTTTGGATGCAGAACAAGATAGCCCTTCAATATGACACTAATATAAACTCTACGGCTTATTTATCTAGCACAATTCTTCTAATATGACATAGTAAACAATATTAATAACATAGAAACATGATATTTACTCTAGAAAAAAATATGTCATATGTCTCTCTCCATAACCGACGATTGTTGCTGTGTTGTTTGTTGTTGGATGTATAAGGGCCACTGAAAAATAAGCCTTACATAGTGGTGGTGATGGCGGCAGCAGAGACGGCGGTGTTGTCAGTCACCCTATGTAACTCTAACAACATTGGAGGAGTTAGTTTTGTGCTGTCCTTTTTCTATTGATTAATCGCTTAACTTATTTCCTACACTGTTAATGCTACACTTTATCGCTGACTGGAGCTATAGCCTTTATTGACTCGTGCTGCTTTAGTATCGTAGAATCACTGAAGACGGCACATTCTCCCATCTCTCTTCCTCCTCCACTTTGGTACCTTGCTACAATTTCTTTTGGGCCCTTGGTGGCTTATTTCAGTCACAACCAATAAACAAGAACTAAACGCAATGAATTTATCGTGAAATATTTGGATGAGCACGCAGGATAATGTTCACTCAAGCATAAACAAAGCTACACTGGCTCACAACGACTGCACGGATAGGCAACTGCCGAAACTCTGGACAAAATTTAGCGAAAAAAAGCGACAGAAACTTGAAGCAGCCGATACTCGGGTGGCTCAAACCTGAGGTTCCACTGCATATATATATATATATATATATATATATATATATATATATATATATATATATATATATATATATATATATATATATATATATATATATATATGTCGTGCCGATTAGGTAAAACTTGCGATTTTGGCTTAAATAGCAACGCTCACCTTGCCATATAAGACAAGTGAAAATTTGTGTATGCAATAATTTCGCCAAAATCATTCTGAACATAACGAAAAAATATATTTCATTGTGTTTGTTTATTATTAAATTAATGTTAACGTATCTAAAATATATTTAGTTGGGTTAGGCTAAATTAAATTGCTCTTGTTGTAATAAGGTTAGGTAGGTTTTCAAAGTTTCTCTTGGTACAAAATTATAAATTCTTACATTAACTTTAATGAAAAAATATATCTTTAAACGTATAAGAGAAATTTTTAGAAAGGACTTAATTTTAGATGAGTTCTTGCTAATTGACCAGTTTTACCTAATCGGCACGACATATATATATATATATATATATATATATATATATATATATATATATATATATATATATATATATATATATATATATATATATATATATATATATATATATATATATATTGTTTTTATTTTATTTTGAAAGAATATCTCTTCCTTACTAACGTTTCTTATGTACATAAATGAGAAAACTGAAATCTCATCAGTCTACCAACGCATTACTTAAGAATTGTAAACGAAAAAAGATGGATGGTTTATTATACATATTGTTTTTGCAAGAAATTTGATTAACATGTTTAAGCTGTTTTTAGTCGAAACCATCGCGAGCACCAGTAAATACTCTACAAATGGATCTTCCTTGCAGGTTGCTGGAGAGTTCAGGCTTGTGGAAGATGACGGAGACGCTGGTGGTGGTGGTGGGACGGAGGGGTGAAGCAAAGTCTGTGTTACTTCACTCTTTATTCCGCAACACTGTTCATGCATTCTACTTGGCTTTGGAAGACATTTCCCCCAATACCATGGAACACCACCATAACACACGCCTTCGTCTCTTAACTCAAAGAGGTATATACATGATGAAAAATATGTTTTTAATACGAAGGGTTTTACAAGAAAAATTATGATCAACGCTTGTTGATACGAAAATCATATATTGCCGTTAGTTTTCGAGTTACATACTTCCCGATTAACCCAGTTTGTTGACTCTATGTCAAATGGATCTGAGGATTCAGAACTATGTATTCACAATGAAATCATACATTTCTAAGAAACTATGAAAAGTTAACAAAAAAGGCACAGCTCCTTTCCTAGCTTATGACTGACTCCACTACTACTACCACTACCACTATCACTATTACCTCCATTACCCCTCCACCACTTGCTTGTGCCCTCCCCTGTTTGCCTGCCTATAAATACCCCTTCCACCTGTCCTTCGTGTTAGTGTGACTTTGTAAATGGTCCAAGTCGGACCGAAACGTCGTCGTAAGCTCCTCTCCTTTTATATGTGCGGGTTGTGTGTATATGAAAAGTTAGTTTCACTGAACCCTTGGGTTCTTTGAAAGATTGATGAAGTTCCATGAGATCTTCCAAAAGAGACCTAGAGGAAGAGAAAAAGATTTACAGACACAAACAGAGACTGGCAGAGAGAGAGAGAGAAAGAGAGAGACAGAGACAGACAGAGAGATAGGCAGAAAGACTGAGAGGGGCCTATGACCTAGTTATTTTTTAATGAAAAATGACTGAGTGTAGAAATAAGTCTGTACTGAAGGACGTTGACATACCCAAAATGAAAAAAATCATGGATTCAGAGTTGTTAGGAAAAATTCTAGACTATTAAAATTCAATATATGTTGCCTCCATGCAGTTACAGCTAGAAATAAGACCAGCATATATGTAAACATTGTGATAAGTCATGTTAGATTATTAGAAGTTCTTTCCTTGCAAAAGAAACTTCTGTTATTTGTAATCTTTTTACTGAAAGTTCTGATATAGAAAAGAACTTTGCAATATTTAAATGAGCTGTGAAGTTAGGTTGTTCTATGTACTTCCAAAATAAAATAAAAAAATCACTATTCCAAAGAAGGAACAATGTGAAGAGTCATATATTATTAATTTTCAGGTCTGTAATCTCAGGAAATATTTGCAGTCAATCAAGCGAAATCGAAATAACATAATTGTTAAAAACTCCCAGAAAGTTTGAAGTTCCAACACATGATAAGCCTCGTAAGATAAATTTTATTCAGTACCGATAAGTTTAAGACTAAGATACATACAGTAACTGGGTATTTTTAGTATGTAGATGTTATGCCAATCAATGTCTTTATCATTACAATATAGGAAGAAAATAGAAGACTGAAGAGGTAGAAGATGAAGCAATCAGCCTGCTAGTAGGAGGTCATTACTTTAGTCAACATTGCTAGGCTGATGAGTATTGTATTGGTTAGCGAAATGCCTTCATGATAAAGATACCCAGTAGTTGCACTGGTGTCCAATTGTTCTTGATGGCAAGCTAGTTTTAAAGCAAGAAGGCCAGTGAATTAACTACTGTCTTATGGTAAAGTGGTTAACACACGGGCCAACAATATTTTGGAGTAACAATCGAGGACTAAATTTCTATCATGTTCGTTAAGAATAAACGTATATACCATCAGGAAACTTTCGTTATTACGACTTTGCACCTAAATGAGGCTATCAGATACTTCAAATACAAAGACAAACATCAAATATATAGTGCCAGAAGCAGCAGAGTGCTTAGCGAGGCAGAGTGCAGGTAACATGTCAGGTGAAGCCCAAGCGATGAATCTAGTTAAGTGACAGTTTAGGTTCCGTAACGATGTTTTTTTTATATATAAAAACTGAAAGGTCAGATCCTGGCAATGTGCTTCTTGAGTCCTTGTTGTAAAATCCATTTTATTAATGCGTGTTTATTAATGTGTTAGCCTCTGTTCTGTGTGGTGGTAGAGACATGTATATCCTCAGAGTAGAGATGTAATTGTCTTTATTTCTATCTCACTCTCTTTAGATACACAGGGTTTAACTAGGTTAGGGTAAGGATTTTGACTTTATTTACAAGCTAAGAGCTGTTACCTACATCAGCTCATTTAAAAGGCTTTTTATTGTTACGAAACATATAGATAGGAAACAGGAAGAAGTTGGAGTCATCTGTGGGCCAACAGATTCATTTGATCAACTGTCTTTATTTCCTTGATATCATTATGCAGCACGAACATGTTCCAGACTCGAGTCCTCCTAGGACTAAATGATCTCAGATATAGAGATGTTCTGGAGAAGGGTATGGAGTTAGGTTGCTGGTTACTGCCCGTCTTGTTGTGTAGAAGCTCACTTCCGCTGTCCTGTCCCTCTGGTGTGAAGGCTCTGGTGAAATAACTGCTCTATCTAGGTTGGGTCCAGGTGAGAAACGAGGCGTCTTGCTCTGTTCTCTACTCTGTCAAGAAGTCGCAGATGAGATGGTGGGTAGGCAATCCAAGAAAGTGGAGCATACTCAAGGTGTGAGTTTACTTGTGCCTCGTATAAAATCTTGCAACCTCTACTGTCGAGAAGATATGAGATATGTCGAAGTGGTGTAAGCTTCATAGCCTCCTTGTTTTCAATATTTACAACGAAGTTCTTCATAGTCAGATTTCACCCCAAGGATATCAACTTCGTCTCCAGGTACCAACACTCTCCCATTTATTCTTAGTACTGCTCCGGTATTACCATCATGGTGACCAGAGACCATCATCATATGTGTTTTCTCAAGAGCAAATGTTACCTGCAATCGGTTTCCCCAGGCTGACATACCTCTTAGCAGGTGATTGATGTAGCTTAGAGCAGCTGGCATTTCCTCTTTGGGATAAGTGACTGTCAGAGTGCAGTCATCTGCATATGCATGGGATTCTGGGATGAGATGAAGAAGGTCATTGAAGTAGACTTTCCATAACAATGGCCCAAGCACACTTCAACAACAGCTATCACGTCGCGACGTCGAGTTTTCACAAAACTATGCATGAACTCTCCAACATTGGTAATAAATCTTTAATGTTGGCCGACAGGATGCTGATAGACTGGCTCCTACTGAGTGTGTTCAGCTTGAGTTGGTGGGTGCGTAAGGTGCCTACCCATGAGACAGGTAGGATACTAGGCAGCCGCTGGGATGTAGGTCTGTGGTCTTGTAGGTGGGTGGGTGACGTGTGAGTGTGTTCACTAATTCAGAGATAATACTGGTTTGGTCTGAGAACACAACTCTAAAAAGGTAATCCTGTCTGTCAAGTTCCATTTTCTTCAGACAATGGTATTCTTGATGCCCTCTCTTGTGGCATTAATTGCACCTGGTATCTCGAGAGCAGTTGTTAGTGGAGTGCACTCTCCGGTGACAGCGGGGCACTGCCTAGGTGCCTGGGAGAGTGAACTCGTATTTGTTGTACCTCTTTTTTTCAGCAGCTGATTTATCCTTAGATTGTTCCGCTGTGAGCCTGATGATTATATACCTAGTGAGCATTTTCCCTTTTACCACACCCTCGTACAGTTCTATCAGATATGTTCCTCTTGTTAGTACTTCGGCGCCACACTTGTTCAGGTGTAATGTTGGTCTTCTGATTATTAACTGCACCAATCTCTGGTGGAGAAAATCCTGACTCAGTATCGGCAGATGAAGCACTGCTGCCAGGTGTACCGGCAGGTGCTGAAGCAGTGATGTCAGGTGTAAGAGAGTTTACTGATCTAAGTCTTGCTTCGTTGCTGGGAAATGGATTTGTCTATATTTCCTTGATATCATTATGCAGTGTTTTGAGCTCTGTCAATCGGTGGAGCCCTAGTGATGACAGAATTACTTCAGTCATTTGCTGCACCAGTCATTTGCTGTGTCAGCATCAGCTGAGCAGCTTATGTCACTTAATGTAGGCTTGCACTGGTCTTCTGCAATACCTTGAAGGGTATCTAATGATTTGAGGAGCTCATGAAGAGCTTCCCTGTGAAGGATTCTTTTAGCTACAACTTTACAACACAGCCCATTAGGACTGTCTTGATTATTTGAGAGGAGTTGTTGAGGTACCTCTGAACCTTCCTATTGTGACTCCAGGCTCGTTTCTGCATATTTCACAAGACCTTGGATATCTTTTAATCTCCTGAGATGTTCTACCTGGCTACAACTAAATTCTTCTTCTAGAATGCAATCTCTGTGACAGTAGTAGGAACATGTAGGCTCCTTACATTTAGGAAGTAGCTGGTCTCTTGTAGTATACCCACAAATACCGCAGTAGCCTCTGGAACAATATGCAGATAGCGACGTGATTCTTGCTATTCTGTGATGTGAAGTCATAGAGAAAATTTTCAAAATTACAGTGAAGTTCTCAGGAAAGAGGGTGTTACTAAGTGATGGTAGTGTAGAGGGAGTGTCTGGATGTTGTGTGGGAGTTAGGAGCAAGGTATGGCCAGCCAGCTGGGAGTGCTGCATTCACATTATCACTTAATGAAAAACTTTTATTCTCTCCATGTTTCCATTACTAAAAGATGTTAACACAAATCACGATGTTATAGCTACACACGTCACGTTGTTGAAAACACCCAGGTGTTATTACGAAGAACCTAAGGTGGAAATATTAGATATTTACTGTGAAGGAATAGTGACGTCAAACACAAACCTGCCAGTTCTCTCTCACACACTACACTTGTTCACCAAAATACAATTAAATATCACTATTTAGCTGATATTCATTTCCATGAAGGAGCTGGCTTACTTCTACTGGTGTGTTATGAGTAGTTAATGTCATTGAACAGTTTTTCCTCACTAACCCTCGTAGTTAAGTAATATTAAGAAAGTTTGTTGAGCACATTATAACATCTCTCTCTCTCTCTCTCTCTCTCTCTCTCTCTCTCTCTCTCTCTCTCTCTCTCTCTCTCTCTCTCTCTCTCTCTCTCTCTCTCTCTCTCTCTCTCTCTCTCTCCTCCTCTCTCTCTCTCTCTCTCTCTCTCTCTCTCTCTCTCTCTCTCTCTTCTCTCTCTCTCTCTCTCTCTCTCTCTCTCTCTCTCTCTCTCTCTCTCTCTCTCTCTCTCTCTCTCTCTCTCTCTTCTCTTTTTCTAACATGGCTTACATAATTCCTAATAATTAAAGTACAATAAATATATTTGCTAACTGTCCTTTTAATAGTAGAAATGCGAAAAAATTATTCTGGTAGTGAGTAATACTTTTTAACAATGGAAGTTAAATAATCCACAATAATAAGAGAAAGATTTAAATATAAATGTGTCGATGTCAATATATTCCCAAATCGGTTATTTCTAATCGTTCTTCCTATAAGAAGTAATGTATTAACCAATATTCAGTACATACTTTAAGCATACAAAGAGGGAACAGGATGAAGTGGTAATTATTTATAATTAAATGCTGAAGGATCCTATTCCAAACTGGATCCAAGAGAGGAATTTAATAATATTGCCTTTGTATGGAAAAGTAAAGCCACCCACATCTCTCAATGTTGAAGGTTCTGCTAAAGTAACAGTTTACTGGAAACTGACACCAGATAAGAGATAAGTAGCTTAGATTAATTAGAAATATGTGCAATATCTGGGTATCTTTATCTGGACACTTTCGCTATCCCGTGGATATACCAATGCAGGAAAAAACGGAAAACCTTAACAGTCTCTCCGAATATTATAAGAGACTTTGTAAATGAGTAATCAGTCCTATTCTACGAACGTAAGGTCCTCCACATTTCATTGTTGCGGGACACAGTGGAAGTAAGTCTGTCCAGTGGTCAAGGTATGAAGCCAGGTTGTCATTTATGGTCTCTATACTGAGTCTATGATGGTGCTGAGTAGCAGAAAGTTGAAAATTAGACATGTCCAACTTTTTAGATATCTTTATTTGTAGACATGTCACCATCCAGTGGCTTCGAAAGTCTACCATTTATATCCCTGTATTGCAATGGTAAATTATAAGTCACTTGCACGGTTCTCCAGTCTGTCCTGAAGTCGCCGATAAAACGGAGAAGGCAGCTACGACACTGTGTGCGAGCTCACCAACATTGGTAATACAGTTTGATGATAGGCATGAAGGTGAGTTCTTTTGAGGCATGTAAAGCACTAGAATGTAACTGTGTGTGTTTGCAAAGAGAGAGAAATCCCTATGGCTCGCACGTAAAAGCTGTGTTGCCCCTTTTATGAGAGCTGGAGCACTGCCATGGTGTCAGGGAGAGCTGAGTCTTGCTCGACAAACCTCTTGTATTTTTCCTCCTGATTCAGCATCTGATGACTGTATTCTGCTGTTAAGGTCGCAATTGAATTTGATGATTATGTACCTGGGGAGTAGGAGCCTGGGGCTGTGTCAGAGGGAAGAGGGGGAGACATCCTTCACGTCCTCTTCCACGATCGATCACGTGCAGCCCTGCATATATATTTCTGATAGTCTTGATTTGTCTGACACCTGTTCAGATACATTGTTGGTTAGTTAAATTTAAGATACGTGGGTCGCATGTGAAAAAGTGACTCAAGGTTGATAACTGGAATAGTGATATTAACTGAACTAGAAGCAGTGGGAGAGGAACCACCAGATCCAAAGCTTTTTTGGTGGCTGAAGGATGTTTTGACGGTGATGGTCGAAGAAAATTAAGTGGAATTTCAACTTATGATGTTTTTAGTCCTTTGTTTCGTTATTACGAAATTATATTTTCATATGCTCTCTTGTACATGTAGTCATTCACTAGAGTACTTACAAAGATTTTTATTTCAACAAATGACATTTCTTATTGAAAATCTCTCGCAAATTGTTCCAAAAAGCCTAATGTTAATAAACTTTCATTTCTCACTACTCAGGTTACAATCAGACATCTTAACTGAATTACCAACCTACAGACCATAATTATTAAGCTTAAAATAATAAAATTATATTTGAACAGAGGTAAGAGGCGACGTATGGTTGTACCGGCGTTGTCTGTACTGTAACAATGGAGAAGCAGACGTGTATATTGTGCCCTTCTGGAACCTCACGACCTTAATTCATCTCAGCTCCTTCCAAGGTTAGCATGATTTGTGATGAATATCATCTTCCTCCATTGACTTGATTCAATCTTGCTTAATACTCATGCACACACACACACACACATATATATATATATATATATATATATATATATATATATATATATATATATATAAAAAAAAATTTTTTATATGTTACAGGAAACAGTGCACACAACAATGAAAGAAGAGGCACATGTCAGGTGTGTGGAGAGCATCGGGCACTCAACAGAAATGGCCTTATACGCGTAAACAATGGGTGTGCGGATACATATGGTCCCTGCAGAGAGCAGCCCACAGCCTCCACAGCAGATAAAAGTTGCGAAGATCTGATGGCACTCAAATCCACTGCTAGCAGTACCCTATCTCACATTCCTAAAGCGGCTCGTCCATTTACGGCAGGAAAATTTCCAGACCTTCTTAAACAGGTGAATGGAGGTTCCACCAACTTAGAAGCCCGAAGCAACATTAAAGCATGGCGCAACCTACTCCTGTTCGGCAATGTCTGTCTTTCAGTTCCTGAAAGACGAGACAAACTGCTAACCACATCAATCATCAAGACGGTGCGAAACTACCCAAGAACAGATAATTGTGTCCTTCTGCCCCATCATCGCAGGTATCACTGAGGTAAACCCAAGAAAAATTTCACTGAAAACCAGAAAATTTGCAAACAGATTAGCAAAGAAATCGAAGATAACACAGTGGGATCAATCAGAATAATTACAAGTGACGACATTGTTGCTTCCAAAGATGAGGCCACAGCCCAAGCACTAAGAGACAAGCACCCAACAAGGGACACCTCATTACTGGACATTTAATTTTGCCAGAAACAGAAGTCTATAAGGCGATTATGTGATATCAAGCAGGATCTGCAGGAGGTTACACTGGAATTCGACCACACCTCAAAGAGATGGTAAATTCAGTACTCGGCACATCTGCATCAATTTTTCTCAACGAGTTAACTAACTCAGGTGCTCACTCAGGTGCTATAGTGTTTTAATTTTTTTTAGCTGTAAACTGACTACCATAGTTCATTTATTCATTTTTTGTAAACAAATCTAACATACTAATTCACGTGCCAAAAACTCTTTTCATTGTTCTATTCTTAAGTCTACTTACATTGTTCTAGGATCTCACCTGTCTGCCACATTACTGTATATCACGATGAGTCAGTCAACACAAGAATTACCGAAGCTGGATACACCATCCAGCAGCGGGCCGCCAAAGCAGCGGAAACACGTCACATTCGTCAACAACTGTCTGGCTGGGCAGATTCCAGAAGAAGTTAAATCTTTCTTTTTTTGGAGCCACATTATGCATTTTGAAGAAGGATGGGAAATCAGACCCATTGCTGTTGGTAACACTCTTCGCCGTCTATGTTGCCAAAGCAGCAATAAGAAACATTTGCCTAGAAGCTGCCAGTTTAATCCAGCCACGCCAACTGGGCTTTGGAGTCTCTCAAGGCAGTGAAGCTGCACCTAATGCGGCAAAGGCCTACATCAGGGACTTACTAGAAGACAAGGCCGTAGTCAAACTTGACTTTAGAAATGCTTTTAATATGGTGAAAAGATATATGGTCTTGCCACCCGTTTGGGATCGGTTCCCCAGTCTTTTTCCTTCATTTCAGTTGGTTACAGCAAACCCTCAATCTTTTGTTTGGAGAACATGAAATTCCCTCATTGAGGTGTTCAGCTGGGTGACCCACTTGCTCCACATCTCTTCTGCTTGGCAGTAAGATAACTAACTTCCAGCCTACTCAGCGAGCTCAACATCTGATACCTGGATGATGGCACTCTGGCAGGTACTAAAGAGTCCTGTTAGAGGACCTACAACTGGTGAAGACACTGGGGACTCATCCTCAGTCCCTCCAAGTGTGAAATCATCATAATGAACCAGGAAATAATCAGTGCTGTGCGAACAATCCTCCCTGAAGTCTCTACATCCACTCCATCAGGCCATCGACAGTCTTCAAGGACAAACTGAATGACCTGAAGAGAATGGAGAGGGGAATAAGAGATCGTTATGCCCATGATGCCCTGTATTTCATCACAAGGTGTCTTACTCTGCCAAGACTCACTTCCTGAGGTGCGTACCCTCTTTTGACAACCCAACACTCAACGAATATGGCTCACCACTGAGATCAACCTTTAAGAAGGCACTGAATCTGTCACTGGATGATAAACAATGGAATTAGGCAACCCTCCCAGTGAGACTGGGAGATATTGGGGTGCACAAAGCAAGGTAGTAGCTTTACCTGTATTTTTGTCTTCGTGAGGCCTGGTCACAGACCGGGCCGCAGGGGCGTTGACCCCTGGAACTCTCTCCAGGTAACTCCAGTGGACCAGTCAAGGAGATTGTCCCCGAACGCTTGAGACGTGCGGTAGGAGCTCAAGACCCCAGGTTCACTGAAGCAGCACAAAGAGCACAAACAGTCCCACTGGGACAAACCGATCATGGAAAAAATCGCCAACAAAATGCTCACCAACGCTTCAGGAAAGGACAAAGCTCGTCTCCTAGCGGTGAAGGCACCACACTCAGGAGATTTCCGTCTAGCCGTTCCCAATTCCTCCCTGGGCACTCGACTCGATCCACAGGCCATTCGGATTGGTGTTGTTCTTCGCCTAGCCGCTCCCATACTCACCGAACATAGGTGTATTTGCTGCAGGGCGACGGCTAATCAATTCGGACTTCATGGTCTCGTGTGTCACACATCAGAAGGAAAGTATGCTAGACATGAGGAGGTCAACGACATCATAAAGAGAAGTCTCGCCATAGCCCGTTGTCCAGTTCAATGGGAACCCCAAATGAAAAAGTCTGATGGAAGTCAAAAGCGTTATGATGGAACCACTATGCTACCCTGGAAGGATGGTAAGCATATTTCTTGGGACTACACCTGTGCCGCCACAATGACAGACATCTACTTGTCATAGCTGAAGGGGGTGGAGCTGCCAGCCACAGGGAGACCCAGAAGACCAGCAAATATGAAGGTCTTTCCCCTTGCTATAACTTCATCCCAATAGGGTCGGAGACCATTGGAGCATGGGGCAAGTGTGCTTTAAAGTTTCTCAAAGAGCTGGGTGAAAAACTCTCATAGAAACCAAGGACCACAGGGCGACCAGCTTCCTCTTTCAGAGACTCTGTGTTGCGATCCAGAGGGAAAATGCCTGCAGCATTCTGGGCATGCGGCCCACTGCCAGGGAGCTTGACGATGTATTTGACATGTTGCTCTGAGTTGTTATCTATGTTGTTTTACTCCCTATTGTATTCTTGTCAATGTATTTTGTCTTGAAATAAAGTTTATACACAACATAAATATAGCATTAGAACTGGAAAAGATTCTAGTGCTCTGATTATTCATGTGAGAGATTTTAACCATCCAATTGATTTTCAAAATGCTGAGAAAGTTGTATCAAGCAAGTCCATGGTTGAGAGGAATAAAATAGAATCATGTTTCATTAAAAAGCAGTTTTGAAAATAATATGAATATTTCTTTTGGTTTATATAAATTGGATTCATTTATAATTAATAAAATTTGGGAAGAATTTAATGATAAATTGGACTAATCTTAATGCTTGGGGAGAGTTTCAGGTCCTCTTCACAGCGTCGGGCGATGTCACGCTACTGTGAGGTGTGGTCTTTGTTAGTATGATGTGACTGTGAGGTGTAGACTTGCCCCTTTATAAGCCTCCTTGTCATGTTTTCTTTTACAGTTCCTTGATAATGTGAGTAGTCACAAAAGCGCTTTGGAATTCCTCTACTTTTTCATAGTGGTTGTCTTGTATATTTTGATATCACCTGTATACTGTGATTTTTTGCACACACACACACACACACTATATATATATATATATATATATATATATATATATATATATATATATATATATATATATATATCCTCCTACATTTATATATATATATATATATATATATATATATATATATATATATATATATATATATATAAAATGTAGGAGGTACCACCTCTGGAACTGTCCTGGGGACCCCCATCCTCAGAAAAGAATAAACTTGCTTCAAGGAAAACTCAGGTTCTTCCTGAAGCTGTTTGAGAATTCTCTCCTACCACCCCCTGTATTTTATATATACTTCATTTCAAGACAAAATTCATAGACAAAAATGCATTAGGGAGTAAAACAAGATAGATAACAACCCAGAACTACATCTCGAATACTTCGTCCAGTTCCCCGGCAGTGGCCTGCATGCTCAGAATGCTGCAGGCATTTTCCCTCTGGATCGTAACAGGAAAGAGGAAGCAGGCCGCCCTGTGGTCCTTGGTTTCTACGATGAGTTTTTCACCCAGCTCTTAGAGGAACTTGCCCTATGCTCCAAGGGTCTCCGACCCTATTGGGATGACGTTTTAGCAAAGGGGACGGCCTTCATATTTGCGGGTCTTCTGGGTCTCTCTGTGGCTGGCATCTTCACCCCCTTCAGCTACAGAGTATGGGAAGTAGGTGTCTAGCAATGTGGCGGCACAGGTGTAGTCCCAGGCAATCTGCTTTTCATCCTTCTAGGGTAGCATAGTGGCTCCATCAGGACGCTTTTGACTTCCGTCTGACCTCTGCATTTGGGGTTCCTGTTGGGCTGGGCAACGAGCAGCGAGGCTTCTCTTTTGATGTCGTTGACCTCATGTCTAGCATACTTCCCTTCACACACGAGACCATGAAGTCCGAATTGATCAGCCGTCGCCCTGCAGCAAATACACCTATGTTCGGTGAGTATGGGGCGGCTAGGCGAAGAGCAACACCAATCCAAATCGAATGGCTTGTGGGTCGAGTCGAGTGCTCAGGAGGAATTGCGAACAGATAGAAAGAAATCTCCTGAGTGGTCCTTCACTGCTAGGAAGGAGCTTTGTCCTTTCCTGAAGCGTTAGTGAGCATTGTGTTGGCATTTTTTTCCATGATCGGTTTGTCCAAGTGGGACTGTTTGTGCTCTTTGGGAGGAGCTGGTCTACTGGAAGACTGCAAGGGTGTCCATCCGCTCGGCTGCTTCAGTGAACCTGGGGTCTTGAGCTCCTACCACGTCTCAAGCGTTCGGGGACGATCGTCTTTACTAATCCACTGGAAGCTATATATATATATATATATATATATATATATATATATATATATATAAATATATATATATATATAAATATATATAAATATATATATATATATATATATATATAAATATATATATATAAATATATATAAATATATATAAATATATATAAATATATATATATATATATATGTCGTGCCGATTAGGTAAATCTGGTCAATTAGCAAGAACTCATCTAAAATTAAGTCCTTTTAAAATTTTCTCTTATACGTTTATATATATATTTTTTCATTTATGTTAATGTAAGAATTTTTAATTTTGTACCAAGAGAAACTTTGAAAACCTAACTAACCTTATTACAACAAGCGCAATTTAATTTAGCTAACCCAACTAAATATATTTTAGATACGTTAACATTAATTTAATAATAAACAAACACAATGAAATATATTTTTTCGTTATATTCAGAATGATTTTGCAAATTATTGCATACACAAATTTCCACTTGTCTTATATAGCAAGGTGAGCGTTGCTATTTAAGCCAAAATCGCAAGTTTTACCTAATCGGCACGACATATATATATATATATATATATATATATATATATATATATATATATATATATATATATATATATATATATATATATATATATATATATGTGTGTGTATGTATACATATTTATTTATTTGTTTATTCATACTCAGAAGTCTCGAATATGATGGGCCAAGAAGTTCGAATCGTTAGTCTTCTGTTGTTTCCTTACATGGACTTCACTCGCAAGAATGGCAGCGATGAACCTGGAATTATCACACCAAGAGACTCTATCGACTTTCGAATTGTCAAGAGTTTAGCTGCGACACAGAACTTTACGTGAGAACTGTTATTTATCCCTGCACTAATTTTCTTTTGCCTTATTTTTTATACCCGGCTTGACTCTATATTAACATTGTCTTCGTGCCAAGAATATGTTTTATAATTATTCATATATACTACAACATCCTAAGTGAGATCATTGCTTGACCTAGCATCAATCTATACTTGGCAATACTTTTTCTCTCTTTTTACAAGAAATATTTGTTTCTAAATGTGCATACTCACAAAGTTTATTGTCAGGGAAACGCCTTCCACCTGAACAAAAATAATGGAAAAATAAATAAAATAATTAAGACTCTTGGGTAATAAGTAAAAGAAGAATTTTCTGAATTTTAATTAAAAAAATAAATGAAAAAAAAAAATGGCCATTGTAGGGTAGGAGATTAAGGCCCAGGATAGGTCTCTGGTGTTGACGAGATGAAGGTTATCCTGGGCAGATGTTAGGAGTCTCCTATGCCACTTGGTTGTAGTAAGTATGAAGACGTAGTAGAGGTTGAGTAGTCGAAATAATCAAATTCGGATAGACTTAAATTTTGCTCCTGTATATCTTTGAGTTACCACAAGTTAAGTAAATATAACATTTAAGAAAACAAGGGTGGTATGTCAACTTAAAGATGTAAGCTATTACTGGTAACCCTAAAAACACAACGACCAGAAATACTCCTGGTAGATCATCCCACCTGATCAGGAGAAGAGAGGAGGTGAAGTGACTTTCCACCTCTACTCCACACCAGGTAAGGTTACTACTACTAGGGGTAGGAACTAAACACATCAGACAACCCGGAACTGGGGGCTTGCCCCAGCCCGCTAGATGGAAGCACCGCTGTAACTCCAATGATTCCCCAGCTGTCTGAACAACCTTAACCCCAATTATAACCCACTTTTCCCTCACAATACCCCCTCTCCAAAACTTATGGTCAGAGGCAATAAGTTATCAAACAGAGGGAAAAGTCCTATGTACAACCTCGGCTAAACCAATCTGAAAAGTGATTTTCAGAACCCGAGATATAAATAACTTTAAACTTGTAGGCGTGAATAGCCAAAGCCCATCTCAAGAGTCGGCTATTTGTACCTTTGAAGTTTTCTAAGTACATGAGTGGCTTGTGATCAGTTTCCAGTATAAAAGGTTTCCCATACAAGTAGTACTTGAACCTACTTATACCCCAAACTATTGCATAACAATCCTTTTCCACAGTAGAGTATCTTTCTTCCCTTGGTAGAAGCTTCTTACTGGCAAAATATACCGGGAAAGGAGTCTCATCGTAATACTGCAGTAAAACAGCCCGGAGTCCAGAATGAGAGGCATCTGTTCTGAGACAAAAGATTTTATTAACATCTGGTAATTTGTAAATGAATGGTTCAGAGAACCGACGAGTTGGTAAATTAGACACATATGCAACACTTGAGTATCTTTATTGAGGAAACGTTTCGCCACACAGTGGCTTCATCAGTCCATACAAAGGAGAATCGTGAAAAACAGGAGGAGTTTGAGGTGGTCAGTCCCTCAATCTTGAGTCGATGTTGTCAGTCCATCAATCTTGAATAGAATACAGCATATGTGCGTAGAGGAAGCTTATATACTGTAGACAGGAGAGGTGCAGCAGTTGTAGGAGGTGTCACATTTGTCCAATGTGGAAGTAGGTCGTGCCCAAGGAATAGGCAAGCGAAGAAATCCCTGTATTAAGATACCAAGATGTTGCTGTGTCAGACAGGATGTAAATGAATGGTTCAGAGAACCGACGAGTTGGTAAATTAGACACATATGCAACATATGCAGCCTAGTGTCTAATCGACATGTGCCTAGGACAAAATGGTAACTACCTAACTAACTAACAGTTACGTCGTGATAAAGACCGTCTCGGTAACCTTTGATAAAACAATGTTAATACTAATCAAGAGGACAACTGACCAGCATTTTAAAATAGGTAATAATCTTCCAATTACAGCAGTTTCAAGGAAACAGTGAAACGATACACTAAATTAAATGAAAAAGAATTGTGAAAATGATATTGAGTAGATAAATAAATGTCAGTACAAAGTTCCTTTAAGGAATTGAAAGTTTCGTTTCCACAATGTTTCGCTTACATGTTAGGTTGTTAACTAAGCCAGTTTCCTGGATAAAATATATTTGACAAAATTACTTCTCCTTAATACGTATGTCTAGTCTAATTCAACAAATTATAAATAAAAATCACTGAATCGTGATAATTCTGCTGAAATTATATAACAGAGCAAGTGATGATGAACGTGTCTTCTTCTCTGACTCATCTCTCACAGGAGGAAAACAACTGTGTAAGCAAAATAATTATATTATGTTCCTAAACAGAAATATAATCTTTTATTGCTTTAATACAGAAAAGTTTTTATTTACATTTTTCCTTGTAGCTTCAAGGTTTCGTGAGTCGAAAGCATTTGGCGATGAAATGAATGGAAGCTTCACGGGTTTGATTGGTCATCTTCAGCGTCAAGAGGCGGATTTCTGCACGCTAGTGACACCTACGTCGGGACGACTCAAGGTGACTGACTTTGCAGAGTCTATCCTGGCGATTTATTTGTTTTAGTTTCTTTAAAGCCTTCTGTCCTGCCCGAACACCTCGCCGTAGTCAGACCCTTCAGAAGTAAGTTGGTCAAAGTCTTACTGTTTTTTTCTCTTTTACTAACGTGAGGCATCACGAAGGGGAATACTTTATCATTTCTTTGGTGCAATTTAAATAAGAATCATAATAATTGTAAGTTATAAACGAAATTGCGATACCGTCAGTCTAGGGAAAAGGACACTTTTGTTCAGTTCTGGACACTTATTTACAGGAAACGTTCTCTTTAATAAATGTCTTCAACAGTATATAAACGTACTTATCCTTATAGTAATCATATTTACTAATAGAACATAATCTTTTTCACCGTGATCTTTCAATAGAACATTTGTTACTTGCCTCCTATAGGCGAGCTTTGGCTGGCACTGTTGGTAAGTGTGGTGGCGTGGAGCGTGTCACTATGGGTCCTGCAGAGGGCCTGGAGCTGGGCATCTGGAGAGAGTAGTGTCAACTTCATCATTACGTTTCTTTACGGCTGGGGCGCACTACTCAACACTCCGCCCTCAAACCCATCTATCAATAATTCAAGAAGAGTAAACGCTGTTCTTATTTCGTTGATTAACATCTATGGGATGATTCTATAATACACACACACAAAACATGCCAAGTGGGTCTGACACAGAACATGCCAAGTGCGTCTGACACAAAACATGACAAGTGCCTTTGACACACACAAAACATGACAAGTGCCTTTGACACAAAACATACCAAGTACCTTTGACACACAAAACATGACAAGTGCCTTTGACACACACAAAACATGACAAGTGCCTTTGACACAAAAAATGCCAAGTGCCTTTGACACACACAGAACATGACAAGTGCCTTTGACACATAAAAACATGACAAGTGCCTTTGACAACACAAAACATGCCAAGTGCCTTTGACACACACAAAACATGCCAAGTGCCTTTGACACACAAAACATGACAAGTGACTTTGACACACACAGACCATGGCAAGTGCCTTTAACACACACAAACATGACAAGTGCCTTTGACACACAGAACATGACAAGTGCCTTTGACAATAGGTAAAGCATGACAAGTGCCTTTGACAACAAAGCATGACAAGTTTCTTTTACAAACACACAAAATATGCTAAGTGCCTTTGACACACAAAAACATGCCAAGTGCCTTTGACACACAAAACATGACAAGTTCCTTTGACAAACACACAAAATATGCCAAGTGTCTTTGACACACACAAAAAATGCCAAGTGCCTTTGACACACAAAACATGCCAAGTGCCTTTGACACAAAACATGACAAGTGCCTTTGACACACAAACATGACAAGTGACTTTGACACACAAAACATGACAAGTGCCTTTGACACACAAAAACATGACAAGTGCCTTTAACACACAAAAAATGACAAGTGCCTTTGACACACACAAAACATGACAAGTGCCTTGACAACAGGTAAAGCTCACAAACGTACACGCACACACACGCAAAGCACGAACACAAGCACACAGACCGCAGACGGAGTACAGTTTAGGGGCCAGAGACTGCAAACCTCAATCAAGAAAAAGATCTTGGGGTGAGTATAACCGGAACATCCCTGAGGCTCCTGTGGCCTGATCCTCGAAAGATGTTCATTATTTCCTAGAATTAAATAGAAATAGTCTAGCGTCTTAGGATATCATCAATTTGGCCTGAAGCCAAATTGATGCCATCACAAATTGTTATATATAGTGATAAATACAAAAATTGGTTTATATTTTATAAAGATTAGTCCCTATGGTTATGAAGAAGATAAAAATGAAGAGAGAGAGAGAGAGAGAGAGAGAGAGAGAGAGAGAGAGAGAGAGAGAGAGCAAATGAACCCGTAACCAAACCTTGTAAAACCCTTGTTTAAAAAAAAAATTAGAAAACTAATGAAATTCTCACTTTTCTTAAAAATAAAGTAAAGAATACACTTTACCAGCTATAAAACTGTTAACGTACAATTTAAAAGTCTGAAAATTAATACTAGCTATCTGCACAGGTGTTGGTGGGAGTGTGGCTGCTGTTTTGTCTGGTTCAGTACTGGTTCAGTCTTCCCTGGATTGCGCACTTGACTGTTCAGGACAAGTCTTCAACAATGGATAGCTTTCAGGATATAGTGAAAGAGGCAACTGGAAATGGGGTAGTGAACCCTGGTTTTATAGTGGGGCAGTGTTTGAGTATTTTTCAAAACATACAGACCCTGTGATGATACAGATACATAAAGAGATGGAGGTAAGTTTCAAAATATTCCTTAATAATTATTAGCATAATAATAATAATTGCTTGATAATTTAAACTGCTGTAAGATATCTAGATATCTCATGATAAAGGTTTTCATATGCACTGGTAATAATTGTTGTGATATAAACAAAACAGATGCTAGCAAAATCTTATTTCACTTTGTTCTATATGTGATAAGATCCTTGTGCAAATTCATTTATTCTTCATATTACAGAAAAGTGGCTATTAATTGTTCTTTTATATTGGTTACAAATACAACTCAACAACCGTAGGTGCTAACTTTGAAAGACGCTCTGAAGAAGGTGCTAGCTGGAAGATATTCCATCATTGCCGTCAAAAACTATATAACCGTCATTGTCATGTCTTGGTATACAGACGCAGGCGGACAGACACCCATCTACATCTCTAATAAAGGAGTGAATATTATGGCTTGTTTTGGATGGGCGTACAGGTAAAAATTAATGCATGTCTTATTAAGTCATTTACAATATGCAAAATATATACGAAAACATTGGGCAACAATGATTAATGATCAAAATCGGTTTAATGCTAAATATTTTCTTTATATTTCAGAAAAGGTTCGCCATTCAAAGAGCGATTCATACAGCTGATATCTCGCTTAGAAGATTCTGGCATAATAAAGTACTGGACCGATGATGTGATAAAGAAACGAGTAAAGGAAAATAGGAAAGCTGCGGCACTAGATTCTCAGCCACTTTTACAAACCCTAAAAGAGGTAAACATCACTAACATATTCTCGATTTATTTAAGTGACATGAATATAACCCTTCACTTTGTAACGCTACCTATAAACATAAGTAATAATATATTTGCATCATTTCTGTTCCAAACGTTTGAATAATTTTGTTCGAATAACTCGACAACAATCAATAATCTGACTTTTCGTTACATAACCATATTCATAATTATGAAAAAAAATTTTTAAACAAATTAACTGGTTTTTTTTTTTTTCCAAAGGAAATAATCGTGGTTCTTGGAATGCATCATCTTCAAGGAGCTTTCACCTGCTGTTTGTGGATCTGTCATCGCTCTGCTCAGCCTACTGCTGGGAAGCTCACTTATACCTTCTTCTCGCCTTGCAACGCCCGCCGGACACCACTAAACAGAGCCAAGGATTGTTGCACTTAACATCATCTTCCTCATTCACTGTGACTTCTCATTTTAACACCGCTAATTTTTCACAACGTAGATAGATGATATAGAATATATTTGAGGTCTTGTAAATCTGTAGGGAAAAAAAAAAGGGTAGTAGTCGTAATAGGAAAGGTTGGAGGGAGAAAGGTTAGACTTCCAGCAAGCCTGCGTGAGCGTGTTACAAGGATCAACGAAGAAATGGTTTTCATGGCCCCAACGTGCTGTTGGAGGTGAGCAAAACATTTATGAAGGATTCAGGGTTTAGCTGGAGGTGGGAAGTACAGGCCTGCTCGATAAAGGTGGTGAAGATATTTGTACTGTTTGAACTGTAGTGTCGACACTTCACTGGCAAGACAGTGATGAAGTGAATAATTATGAAAGTTTTTTTTCTTATTCTACCTTGCCTTGGTAGGAAACAACCGAGGTTAATAAAAAAATAACCCCTTTATGTTTTTACATTCAGGCTCATTTCCATTCTGAAACTAGTGCAGACTTTACATTATTATGTAATTTTCATAAAATTTTGTAATTTCATCGATAGTGTTCAGATTATACTTTTCCTTTTCTTATAAAAGAAATGTCTTGTGCATCTGTTAACGTTTATTATAAAGAAAGAAATGTTATCATGGAGTTATGCGCTAAGAAAACCAGTGATATATAATTGAAAACATTTACATATAAATAATTTTACACATACAAAATTGTTCACAAAAACACTTATAGATCGCTCTTCTAACACACACACACACACACACACACACACAGGGCACTGAATGGATCAGGAATACCTACAGGGAGGCCAAGGGCGGTGCTGATGAATATCAAGTGGGCGCCGGACGTGCGCAGGCGTCCAGGAATGTTATTCTTGATAATGTAAATGAATGAGGGATGGGATAGACTCAGAAGGTTCTGTTCGCAGATGATGGAAATTAATGAGGATAATCACATCGGAAGAGGACCAAGCAGGACTTAAACAGACCTGGACAAGCTTGACATCTGGTCTACAACTGGCTTCTCAATTCAACCCACCAAATTCAAAGTCATGAAATGGAGAAGGGCAAAAAGACCGCTGACGAGTACAGGCTAGGCGGGCAAAGGCTACAAACCTCGGCAAAAGAAAAGACCTTGGGGTGAAACCCAAGCACGTCTCCGGAGGCACCATCAACCAGATATCTACGGCAATATGGACGACTGGAAACCT
>WNWK01004755.1:0-133326 GCA_009830355.1 Cherax destructor
TAGCAAGCTATCTAGATACAAGACTAGCTCCTGCGCGAACTTCAACTCTAGGCTCAACTCCTGCTCTAAGTCTCCAAATTCAGCTCCAGGACAGGCTACCCATATTACAACCTCAGGTTCAATGGCCTGTTAACCTGAGTGTAAAGGAAGCTTGGAGCAAAGAAACACAGTAGAAGATGTATTGAAATTGTATTTCTTCAAAAATCAGCTAGATTAATTCCAAACTTTTATCTTTTCCTTCACCAAGTAATTGTGATTATATAAGACTTTTGTCTTTTCCTTCACCAAGTATAACAAAGTGATATTTACACCTATGTACACTATATACAAAGGAGTAGTGTTTAGTGCACGCCACAGTTGTCTAGGCTAAGCAGCAGCCAAAAGACAGACAACTTTCCACAACCAGCTCTATGCAGGAATTCCAATGACAAACTGCGAGTGGTAACCACGTCACCTTTTGTCATTGTTAAACTCGCATTTAATTGGCTGAACCGAGTCGTTGATTTGATGATGGGGCCCTCATCACCAAACCCTTAACGATGGTTCGCTGGTTGGAGGGGAGCCTATGTGGGTGTGTTAACATGCTCCGAATAAAGGTTACATACTCTTTGCATGCAACAACCTCATACCAGCGGATGGAGAGCCATTTACGGACTTCATTATCTACTGTGTGGGACCATTACCATGAACTAAATTAGGTAACCAATATCTGTTTAACATTATGGATAAAACAACTAGGTATCAAGAGGCATAGAACAAACATCAAGGTCATTCTTAAAGCCCTCATTAAGTTTACTTCCCACGTTGGCATTGCCCAATCTGTCCAGAGTTACCGGGGCACTAATTGTACAGCAAAATCAATCAGAGAAGCTTTAACTAGGCTAGGAATTAATCACAAACTGTCTCAGTCCTAAGGCACCCATGTAACGTTTCACCAAACATTAAAACCATGATGCGTACGTATTGCATATATTTTCCTACAGAATTGGGTGATTCTCTTCTTCTGTTGCTGTTTGCAATGTAAGAAACTGTACAGGAATCAACAAGGTATAGTCTCTTTAAGCTGATTTTTGGACATAATGTGGGAGAAAAAGCTTGCAAAACAGGCGTCTTCTCCCAAGATTGCATGTGGCCCGTTAGCTGGCTAAGGCTAACTTAAAATTCGCTCAAAGAAACATGAAACAGAGGCATGACAAAGCTTCTAAATTTCGCTCCTTTAACCCAGGAGACAAAGTGTTAGTACAGGAACCTGTGCCTCGTCACACCTTGAAAGCAAGGTTTATGGGACCGATGCAGGTAATAAAAAAAATTCTGATTTATGTTTGTTGGTATCATCTCTTGATAAACCCAATGATGGTAAAGTTTACCACATTAATCAATTTAAATTATTCTTTGAACCATATGTGGACGACTCTGATTTCCTGTATACAATTCCGGAGGTTAAAATCAGGTTTCCTAACTCAGCCATCCTCCAGGATCCTCGCCCCATAATGCTACAACTTGCAGAAGTAGAAACACTAACTACCTTTCTGCAAACCTATCCAGACATATTTCCAGATATTCCGATAAAATGCAGCCTTGGTTATAAAAATGTGGACGTAGGAAGTGCTAAACCTATTAAACTCTCCCTACAAAACTATGTATTCCTGAAAAAACAGAGGCTAGTTCAGCAGGGAGTTGCATGTCTGTTAGAACATGGATTGGTGTAGGAATCGTCCAGCGTGTGGGCTTCACTGTCCATCCTTGTTAAGAAGCCTGATGGAGGTTTCCGGATGTGTACCGACTACCGTAAGGTGAATGAGGTCACAGTACGGGACGATATAGTGGACTTTGTGGGTGAGGCCCTTTAACAGCTAAAGCAAATGAGATTTCTGCCTTCATAATTCCAATATACTGTGACCCCATTCGGATTCCGGAGCTCGCCTGCCACATGCCAAAAGTGATCCATCAGGCTTTTAAAAGGACTTGAAGGCACTGCAATTTATCTGGACAATAAAGTTGTAATTTCTGATACGTGGTATCAACATGTGTCCTGTCAGCCTATTTCCACTCACTATAAACCTGAGTGAATCCTCTTTTGGCCAATCTACTAGTACCTTCTTAAGCCATGAAGTAGAAAGTGGCAAAATTAGGACCTAAATTTGCTAAATTGTTGGCAGTTTAAAAGGATCCAATTCCTTATGATAAGTCCCTGAAAAGGTTCATTAAAATGACAGGTTTCTATAGCCTTTTTTGCAAAAACTTTGCAAATGTGGTTGCCCCCCTAACTTCACTTATGTCATAAGAATAAGTTTTACTAGGCCCCAAACTGTCAAGAGGATTTTAACCAGTTGAAATGTCTCCAGTGCGCTGCTCCAATTCTTTTGTCTTTTGATTTTTCAAAGCTATTTGTATTACAGGTTTATGCTTGCGATTCATGTATTGGGGCAGTGTTGCTCCAGGTTACTAGAGACGGTGATCTTCAGACTGTGGTTTACTACTCAGCCAAATACAAGGCTTATCAACGGGCGTATTCCCAACAGAGAAAGAGGCCCTGGTCCTGGTTCTTGATGTGGAACATTATAATATCTTGAGTAGGTCATCCCATGTAGTCACTGTATTCAGTGACCACAATCCTCTGACGTATCTCAGCTCAATGAAGAACAAGAACACAAGATTGATGCGACCGACAGTGGTTGCAACCTTACAACACAGCTGGCAAAGATAATGTGCTGGCAGACGCCCTCTCCAGATTGCAAGTGTTAGGATTTGTTACAACAACATGGTTAGTAAGCCTTTTTCCCATATGCTCATAAAGTAAAAGTTGAGTTAATTTGGCCATAAGGATTATTTAAGTCGGGGACACTTGATTCCTTCCGTAAGTGTCTTGAACCTATGATAGCCCAACTGTCTGCTGTCTCGCTCTGAGATTGTGTCTGACTTAGAAGTCTCTTCGAGTTGAACACCACCTGAGCTGGATGGTTGAGAGGAAAGGCGGTTCCAATAGTATTTCGTGCAATGGTGGCTCACTACCCGTAGAGGTTGCCTAGAACTGGCTATTAGAGTCCTTTTGGGGTGGAAATGTGGCGGGCTAAGAGTATGTTACACTTTATTCTGCATATGTCACACGCCTATATAGGCTGCCTCCCGACCAGTGAACCAGGTGCAAAGGGTTTAACGATCAGGAGCCCCATCGTTATGCCAGTATCTTGGTTCAACCAGCCAATCACGAGGAAGCCCACCAAAGCTGTGAATCAATGTGGCACACTTGTGAAGCAGCCTTGGCACTCTTACACTGCTGGTCGCTACGGTTCTCACCGTGTCTTGTGTTTGTATTTTTGCCTCGTTGTACACAACTGTAAATACTGTACATAGGCTATATGCACTGTAAATACCAGCTTATTTGGGTGAAGGAAATGCAATCATTTATTCTTTCTGCCGCCCTTTTGCTCGTTCCTAATTGGTTATCGTGCTAGGGCAAGGTGTGCAGGCAAATAGTCTACACCTGTGATCGTAATAACTGCCGTAGATCATGGCACAATAGCTAGACAGTGAAGATATTCTTGCTATTTTGCGATGTGAAGTTATCATAGAGGAAAGTAAACAAGATTACAATAACGTTCTCAGGAGAGATAGTGGTGGTTGTAGTGGTGCAAGTGGTGGTGGGTGAGGTGGTGCAGGTGGTGGTGGGTGTGGTGGTGCAGGTGGTGGTGGTTGTAGTGGTGCAAGTGGTGGTGGGTGAGGTGGTGCAGGTGGTGGTGGGTGTGGTGGTGCAGGTGGTGGTGGGTGAGGTGGTGCAGGTGGTGGTGGTTGTAGTGGTGCAGGTGGTGGTGGGTGAGGTGGTGCAGGTGGTGGTGGGTGTGGTGGTGCAGGTGGTGGTGGGTGTGGTGGTGCAGGTGGTGGTGGTTGTAGTGGTGCAAGTAGTGGTGGGTGAGGTGGTGCAGGTGGTGGTGGGTGTGGTGGTGCAGGTGTCGGTGGGTGAGGTGGTGCAGGTGGTGGTGGGTGTGGTGGTGCAGGTGGTGGTGGGTATGGTGGTGCAGGTGGTGGTGGGTGAGGTGGTGCAGGTGGTGGTGGGTGTGGTGGTGCAGGTGGTGGTGGGTGAGGTGGTGCAGGTGGTGGTGGTTGTAGTGGTGCAGGTGGTGGTGGGTGAGGTGGTGCAGGTGGTGGTGGGTGTGGTGGTGCAGGTGGTGGTGGTTGTAGTGGTGCAGGTGGTGGTGGGTGAGGTGCAGTGGGTGGTACAGGTGGTGGTGGGTGAGGTGCAGTGGGTGGTACAGGTGGTGGTGGGTGAGGTGCAGTGGGTGGTACAGGTGGTGGTGGGTGAGGTGCAGTGGGTGGTACAGGTGGTGGTGGGTGAGGTGCAGTGGGTGGTACAGGTAGTGGTGGGTGAGGTGCAGTGGGTGGTACAGGTGGTGGTGGTTGAGGTGCAGTGGGTGGTGCAGGTGGTGGTGGGTGAGGTGCAGTGGGTGGTGCAGGTGGTGGTGGGTGAGGTGCAGTGGGTGGTGCAGGTGGTGGTGGGTGAGGTGCAGTGGGTGAGGTGCAGTGGGAGGTACAGGTGGTGGTGGTTGAGGTGCAGTGGGTGAGGTGCAATGGGTGTTGCAGTCGGTAGTGGGTGAAGTGCAGTGGGTGGTGTATATAGTAGAGGGTGACGTGCAGGTGGTAGTGGGTGAGGTGCAGGTGGCAGTGGGTGAGGTGCAGTGGGTGGTGAGGACACCTGGGAGACTGTTGCCCACACTCTGGAGTATACCTGGAGAGAGTTCCAGGGGTCAACGCCCCTGCGGCGCGGTCTGTGACCAGGCCTCATGTTGGATCAGAGCCTGATCAATCAGGCTGTTACTGCTGGCCGCACGCAGTCCAACGTACGAACCACAGCCTGGATGGTCAGGTACCGACTTTAGGTGCCTGTCCAGTGCCTGCTTGAAGACAGCCAGGGGTTTGTTGGTAATCCCCCTGATGTATGCTGGGAGGCAGTGGAACAGTCCTTGGTCCCTAACACTTATTGTGTTGTCCCTCAACGTGCTAGTGGCACCCCTGCTTTTCATTGGGGGGATGTTACATCGCCTGCCGAGTCTTTTGCTTTCGTAGGGAGTGACTCTCGTGTGCAAGTTTGGTACTAATCCCTCGAGAATTTTCCACGTGTATATATTAATTTATCTCTCCCGCCTGCGTTCTAGGGAGTACAGGTTTAGGAACTTCAAGCGTTCCCAGTAATTGAGGTGGTTTATCGCAGTTATGCGTGCCTTAAAGGTTCTCTGCACATTTTCTAGGTCAGCAATTTCACCTGCCTTGAAAGGTGCAGTTAGTGTGCAGCAATATTCCAGCCTAGATAGAACAAGCTACCTGAAAAGTGTCAACATAGGCTTGGTATCCCTGGTTTTGAAGGTTCTCATTATCCATCCAGTCATTTTTCTAGCATATGCGATTGCTACGGTGTTATGGTCCTTGAAGGTGAGATCCTCTGACATGATCACTCCCAGGTCTTTGCCATTAGTTTTTCGCTCTATTGTGTAGTTGAAATTTGTTTTGTACTCCGATGAAATTTTAATTTCCTCACGTTTTCCATATCTGAGTAATTGAAATTTCTCATCATTGAACTTCATATTGTTTTCTGCAGCCCATTTAAAGATTTGGTTGATGTCTGCTTGGAGTCTTGCAGTGTCTTCAACGGTGGACACTGTCATGCAGATTCGGGTGTCATCTGCAAAGGAAGACACGGCACTGTGGCTTATATCCCTGTGTATGTCCGATATGACGATGAGGAACAGGATGGGAGCGAGTACTGTGCCTTGTGGAACAGAGCTTTTCACAGTAGCCGCCTCAGACTTTACTCTGTTGACTACTACTCTTTGTGTTCTACTTGTTAGGAAATTATAGATCCATCTACCAACTTTTCCTGTTATTCCTTTATCACGCATTTTGTGTGTTATTATACCATGGTCACACTTGTCAAAGGCTTTTGCAAATTCTGTGTATATAACATCTGTATTATGTTTGTCTTCTAGAGCATCCAGGACCTTGTCGTAGTGGTCCAGTAGTTGGGACAGACAGGAGCGACCTGCTCTAAACCCATGCTTCCCTGGGTTGTCACCCACTTTGAGCCCTATTTTTGGCCAATTCCAATGTTCCAGTCCACTAAATTCATAGCTATTTTGCTAGAACTCCATTTCGTCTATCGATTGAGTACAAGAAACTGCCTATTTACCAATTTCAACTACCCAAAATAGTGGTCAGAAAATGATGGGTATCTAGATGAGTGGCGAGCTTGCTTCTTAGAACCCTTTCAAAGCTTTTTATGATATGGGACGTTAGCGCAATTGGTCTGTAGTTCTTTGCTATTGCTTTACTGCCCCCTTTGTGGAGCGGGGCTATGTCTGTTGTTTTTAGTAACTGTGGGACGACCCCAGTGTCCATGCTCCCTCTCCATAGGATGTTAAAAGCACGTGATAGAGGCTTCTTGCAGTTCTTGATGAACACGGAGTTCCATGAGTCTGGGCCTGGAGCGGAGTGCATGGGCATGTCATTTATTGCCTTTTCGAAGTCATTTGGCGTCAGGGTAATGTCAGATAGGCATGCGTCTGCCAAGTTCTGTGGCACTCTCATAAAAAAATCATTTAGGTCTTCGACTTTTAGTCTGGTTAGCGGCTCGCTAAAAGCTGAGTCATACTGGGACTTTAGTAACTCACTCATTTCCTTGCTGTCATCTGTGTGGGACCCATCCCGTTTAAGTAGGGGCCCAATACTGGATGTTGTTCTCGACTTTGATTTGGCATAAGAAAATAAATACTTTGGATTTCTTTCAGTTTCATTTGTGGCTTTTAGTTCTTCCCGCGTTTCTTGATTTCTGAAAGATTCCTTTAGTTTTAAGAACATAAGAAAGGAGGAACACTGCTGTTTGCTATTTCTCTGACTAGTGTCTCCCTACGTATTTCAGATATATTGGCCTCTTGTAGCCGCTCCATTATTCTTTGCCTTCGCCTGTATAGGGAGCGCCTCTCTCTTTCTAGTTTGCATCTTCTCCTTTTCCTTAAGGGAATTTGCCTTGAGCAAACCTCAAGTGCCACAGAGTTAATTTGTTCTATACATAGGTTAGGATCCGTGATGCTTAGGCTATCTTCCCAGTTTATATCATTTAGGACTTGGTTTACTTTGTCCCACCTTATGTTTTTGTTATTGAAGTTGAATTTGGAGAAGGCTCCCTCGCGGCTGATCACATTTTGTTGATCTGTGGCTCCCCGCATGTATGTCTGGACCTCTATTATGTTGTGATCTGAGTATATTGTTTTGATATGATGACATTTCGTATCAGATCATCATTGTTGGTGAAGATGAGGTCCAGTGTATTCTCTAATCTTGTAGGTTCTATTATTTGCTGGTTTAAGGTGAATTTGGTGCAGAGATTTAAAAGTTCATGTGTGTGCGAGTTTTCATCTGAGCTGCCTCCTGGTGTTATCTCTGCTACCACATTGTTTGCAATATTCCTCCATTTTATGTGCCTTAGGTTGAAATCGCCCAGGAGCAAGATGTTGGGAACAGGAGCTGGAAGATATTCCAGACAGAGGTCAATTTTCAGAAGCTGTTCTTGGAATTGTTGGGACGTTGCATCCAGAGGCTTGTATATAACCACGATGACCACTTTATAAAATACTGTTTGAATACTATCCATATTTCCCTCTATTAAAATTGTTAAAACAAATCACAATATTATAGATACACAGTCACGTTGTTATAAATCATCCATACGTTATTACATAACACTACACTAGTTATGTGGGTACATGGGTCTGCCAGCTGCCTCACACACTACACTAGTTATGTGGGTACATGGGTCTGCCAGCTGCCTCATACACTACACTAGTTATGTGGGTACATGGGTGTGCCAGCTGCCTCATACACTACACTAGTTATGTGGGTACATGGGTGTGCCAGCTCCCTCACACACTACACTAGTTATGTGGGTACATGGGTGTGCCAGCTGCCTCACACACTACACTAGTTATGTGGGTACATGGGTCTGCCAGCTGCCTCACACACTACACTACTTATGTGGGTACATGGGTGTGCCAGCTCCCTCACACACTACACTGGTACCTACAACACACTTATATCATTGATTTCACTGATATTCTTCTCCAAGAAGGAGTTGGCTTACTTCTACGGTGTTGTAGGTGGTTCTACTGTGTTGTAGGTGGTTCTACTGTGTTGTAGGTGGTACAATATCAATGAACAGATTTTCCTCCCCAACCTTTCTAGTTAAGTAATAATTTATTTTGTTAAGTAGACTGTAACACGTCCTATCACAACTTCACATTCACTTTCCTCTTCCCTTCACCTTCCTCTCTTCTTGACAGTCACCTTCCCCTTACCTTCACGTTCCTTCTCCTCAGCTGACGACTTTCTATGGTATTAGTTGCATAGTTTGGTAATTATCTTGGTACTGAGTTCTGAGGAAGTATTGTGTGTAGCCACCCTGACTGTCCCATCACCCTCCTCCCTGTAGGGAGAGAGTGAGAGAGATAGGAAGAGGGAGAGAGAGAGAGAGAGAGAGAGAGAGAGAGAGAGAGAGAGAGAGAGAGAGAGAGAGAGAGAGAGAGAGAGAGAGAGAGAGAGAGAGAGCGAGAGAGAGAGAGAGAGCGAGAGAGAGAGAGAGAGACCTACTAGATCAAAGGTCGCTACAATTACTTTCATCATTACAATATATTCATCAGGTCTTTTAATGGAAGGAGTCTCGTTAATCAAATAAGCTGAGGAAAACCCCGGGGTACTTGGCAACCCCGGGGTACTTGGCAACCCCGGGGTACTTGGCAACCCCGGGGTACTTGGCAACCCCGGGGTACTTGGCAACCCCGGGGTACTTGGCAACCCCGGGGTACTTGGCAACCCGGGTATTGGCAACCCGGGTACTTGGCAACCCCGGGTAGCTTGGCAACCCCGGGTACTTGGCAACCCGGGTAGCTTGCAACCCGGGTACTTTGCAACCCCGGGGTACTTTGCAACCCCGGGGTACTTGGCAACCCCGGGGTACTTGGCAACCCCGGGGTACTTGGCAACCCCGGGGTACTTGGCCGAGGTTGTAATACGACCAAGTGAGGGGGGAGAGGAAGGGAAGCTTGTGAAACTCCGGGCCTCCTGGAAGCCTTGTGGAACCCTGGGCTTCTTGGAAGCCTTGTGGAACCCTGGACTTCTTGGAAGCCTTGTGGAACTCTGGGCCTCTTGGAAGCCTTGTGGAACCCTGGGCCTCTTGGAAGCCTTTTCGAACCCTGGGTTTCATGGAAGGTTTGTGGAACTCTGGGCTTCATGGAAAACCTTGTCGAACCCTGGGCTTCTTGGAACCATTGTTGCTACACTCTCAACACTTTCAAACTACACTTATTATTGGAGTGAGTTATTGTAAATTCCATGAAATGTCCTTGAGAGATCCTTCACCTAGAAACATCCTTCACTCCAAGAAACATCCTTCACTCCTAGAAACATCCTTCACTTCTAGAAACATCCTTCACTCCTAGAAACATCCTTCACTCCTAGAAACATCCTTCACTCCTAGAAACATCCTTCACTCCTAGAAACATCCTTCACTCCTAGAAACATCCTTCACTCCTAGAAACATCCTTCACTCCTAGAAACATCCTTCACTCCTAGAAACATCCTTCACTTCTAGAAACATCCTTCACTTCTAGAAACATCCTTCACTCCTAGAAACATCCTTCACTCCTAGAAACATCCTTCACTTCTAGAAACATCTTTCACTCCTAGAAACGTCCTTCACTTATAGATCCACCCTTCCCTTCTATAACTATCCTTCCCTCCTAGATGCACCCTCCACATTTAGAAATATCATTCACTCCAAGTGGCACCCTACTTCTAGAAACATCCTGCTCTTCTAGAAACATCCTTCACTCCTAGAAACATCCTTCACTCCTAGAAACATCCTTCACTCCTAGAAACATCCTTCACTCCTAGAAACATCCTTCACTCCTAGAAACATCCTTCACTCCTAGAAACATCCTTCACTCCTAGAAACATCCTTCACTCCTAGAAACATCCTTCACTCCTAGAAACATCCTTCATAACTAGAAACATCCTTCACTCCTAGAAACATCCTTCACTCCTAGAAACATCCTTCACTCCTAGAAACATCCTTCACTCCTAGAAACATCCTTCACTCCTAGAAACATCCTTCACTCCTAGAAACATCCTTCACTCCTAGAAACATCCTTCACTCCTAGAAACATCCTTCACTCCAAGAAACATCCTTCACTCCTAGAAACATCCTTCACTCCTAGAAACATCCTTCACTCCTAGAAACATCCTTCACTCCTAGAAACATCCTTCACTCCAAGAAACATCCTTCACTCCTAGAAACATCCTTCACTCCTAGAAACATCCTTCACTCCTAGAAACTTCTTTCTCGTGGTGTTGGTGGTGGTAGTTTTGGTGGTGTTGGTGATAGTGGTAGTGGTGGTTGTAGTGGTAGTGGAGGTAGCAGTGGTGTTAGTAATGGTGGAGGTGGTAATTGTGTTGTTGTTGGTGGTTGTGGCAGTGGTGGTAGTAGTGGTTGTAGTGGTAGAGGCGGTTGTGGTGGTAGTAGTGATGATAGTGATGGTGGTAGTGGTATTGATAGTGTTAGTTGTGCTGGTTGTAGTGATGGTGGTAGTGGTATTTATAGTGTTGGTTGTGGTGGTAGTAGTGATGATAGTTATGGTGGTGGTTGTAGTGGTAGAAACGGTTGTGGTGGTAGTAGTGATGATAGTGGTGGTGGTAGTGGTTGTAGTGGTAGTAGTGATGATGGTGGTGGTAGTGGTACTGATAGTGTTGGTAGTAGTGATACTAATGATGGTGTTGGTCTTAGTGGTTGTAGTGGTAGAGACAGTTGTGGTGGTAGAAGTGATGATAGTGATGGTGGTGGTAGTGGTATTGATAGTGTTGGTTGTGGTGGTAGTAGTGATGATAGTGTTGGTGGTGGTGGTAGTGGTTGAAGTGGTAGAGACGGTTGTGGTGGTAGTAGTGATGATAGTGATGGTGGTGGTGGTAGTGGTTGAAGTGGTAGAGACGGTTGTGGTGGTAGTAGTGATGATAGTGATGGTGGTGGTGGTAGTGGTTGAAGTGGTAGAGACGGTTGTGGTGGTAGTAGTGATGATAGTGTTGGTGGTGGTGGTAGTGGTTGAAGTGGTAGAGACGGTTGTGGTGGTAGTAGTGATGATAGTGATGGTGGTGGTGGTAGTAGTGATGATAGTGATAGTGGTGGTGGTAGTAGTGATGATAGTGATGGTGGTGGTGGTAGTAGTGATGATAGTGATGGTGGTGGTGGTAGTAGTAATGATAGTGATGGTGGTGGTGGTAGTAGTGATGATAGTGATAGTGGTGGTGGTACTAGTGATGATAGTGATGGTGGTGGTGGTAGTAGTGATGATAGTGATGGTGGTGGTGGTAGTAGTGATGATAGTGATGGTGGTGGTGGTAGTAGTAATGATAGTGATGGTGGTGGTGGTAGTAGTAATGATAGTGATGGTGGTGGTGGTAGTAGTGATGATAGTGATAGTGGTGGTGGTAGTAGTGATGATAGTGATGGTGGTGGTGGTAGTAGTGATGATAGTGATAATGGTGGTGGTAGTAGTGATGATAGTGATGGTGGTGGTGGTAGTAGTGACGATAGTGTTGGTTGTGGTGGTAGTAGTGATGATAGTGATGGTGGTGGTGGTAGTGGTTGTAGTGGTAGAGACGGTTGTGGTGGTAGTAGTGATGATAGTGATGGTGGTGGTGGTAGTGGTATTGATAGTGTTGGTTGTGGTGGTAGTAGTGATGATAGTGATGGTGGTGGTGGTAGTAGTGATGATAGTGATGGTGGTGGTGGTAGTGGTATTGATAGTGTTGGTTGTGGTGGTAGTAGTGATGATAGTGATGGTGGTGGTGGTAGTGGTATTGATAGTGTTGGTTGTGGTGGTAGTAGTGATGATAGTGATGGTGGTGGTGGTAGTAGTGATGATAGTGATGGTGGTGGTGGTAGTGGTATTGATAGTGTTGGTTGTGGTGGTAGTAGTGATGATAGTGATGGTGGTGGTGGTAGTAGTGATGATAGTGATGGTGGTGGTGGTAGTAGTGATGATAGTGATGGTGGTGGTGGTAGTAGTGATGATAGTGATGGTGGTGGTGGTAGTAGTGATGATAGTGATGGTGGGGGTGAGTAGTGATGATAGTGATGGTGGTGGTGGTAGTAGTGATGATAGTGATGGTGGTGGTGGTAGTAGTGATGATAGTGATGGTGGTGGTGGTAGTAGTGATGATAGTGATGGTGGTGGTGGTAGTAGTGATGATAGTGATGGTGGTGGTGGTGGTTGCTGGGGGTTTTCACCTTCCTCTTAGCTGTACCTTCCTTTTCTCTTCACCTTCCTCTTCTCTTCTCTTATCTTCACTTTCTTCTTCATTTCTCTTCACGTTCACCTTCCTCTTCCCTCACCTTCACCTTCTTCTTCTCTTCACCTTCCTGTTCCCTTCACCTTCCTCTATCTTCACTTTCTTCTTCTCTTCTCTTCACCTTCACCTTCCTGTTCCCTTCACCTTCCTCTATCTTCACTTTCTTCTTCTCTTCTCTTCACCTTCACCTTCCTGTTCCCTTCACCTTCCTGTATCTTCACTTTCTTCTTCTCTTCACCTTCACCTTCACCTTCACCTTCTTCTTCTCTTCACCTTCCTGTTCCCTTCACCTTCCTCTATCTTCACTTTCTTCTTCTCTTCACCTTCCTCTTCACCTTCCTCTTCCTCTTCCCTCACCTTCACCTTCTTCTTCTCTTCACCTTCTTGTTCCCTTCACCTTCCTCTATCTTCACTTTCTTCTTCTCTTCTCGTCACCTCCACGTTCCTGTTCCCTTCACCTTCTTCTATCTTCACTTTCTTCTTCTCTTCACCTCCACCTTCACCTTCACCTTCACCTCCACCTTCACCTTCACCTTCACCTCCACCTTCACCATCACCTTCACCTCCACCTTCACCTTCACCTTCACCTTCACCTTCACCTCCACCTTCACCTTCACCTTCACCTCCACCTCCACCTTCACCTCCACCTTCACCTTCACCTTCACCTTCACCTTCACCTACCACCTCCACCTTCACCTTCACCTTCACCTTCACCTCCACCTTCACCTTCACCTTCACCTCCACCTCCACCTTCACCTTCACCTTCACCTCCACCTTCACCTCCACCTTCACCTCCACCTTCACCTCCACCTCCACCTTCACCTTCACCTTCACCTTCACCTCCACCTCCACCTTCACCTTCACCTTCACCTTCACCTTCACCTCCACCTTCACCTTCACCTCCACCTTCACCTTCACCTTCACCTTCACCTCTACCTTCACCTTCACCTTCACCTCCACCTTCACCTTCACCTTCACCTCCACCTTCACCTTCACCTTCACCTTCACCTTCACCTTCACCTTCACCTCCACCTTCACCTTCACCTTCACCTCCACCTTCACCTTCACCTTCACCTCCACCTTCACCTTCACCTTCACCTCACTCCACCTCACCTCACCTTCACCTTCACCTCCACCTTCACCTTCTCACCTCACCTTCACCTCCACTCTTCACCTTCCCTTCACCTTCACCTTCACCTCCACCTTCACCTTCACCTTCACCTTCACCTCCACCTTCACCTTCACCTCCACCTTCACCTTCACCTTCACCTTCACCTCCACCTCCACCTCCACCTCCACCTCCACCTTCACCTTCACCTCCACCTTCACCTCCACCTTCACCTTCACCTTCACCTTCACCTCCACCTTCACCTTCACCTTCACCTCCACCTTCACCTTCACCTCCACCTCCACCTTCACCTCCACCTTCACCTTCACCTTCACCTTCACCTTCACCTTCACCTTCACCTCCACCTTCACCTTCACCTTCACCTCCACTCCACCTTCACCTTCACCTTCACCTTCACTCCACCTTCACCTTCACCTTCACTTCACCTTCCTCCACCTTCACTCCACCTTCTACTTCACCTTCACTACCTCCCCACCTTCTCCCTCACCTTCACCTTCACCTTTCACCTTCTACCTACCTTCACCTTCACTCCACCTTCCTTCACCTCACCTTCACACCACCTTCACCTTCACCTTGCTCCTCCTCAGTTGACGACTTTCTATGGCATTAGTTGCATAGTTTGATAATTATCTTGGTACTTGGTGAGTTCTGAGGGAGTGTTGTGAAGCCGCCCTCACTCAGCACCCTCTCTCTGTAGGAGAGAAAGAGAGGGAGCGAGAAAGAGAGAGAGCGAGAGAGGGAGAGAGAGAGAGAATGATTCATGTAGGGAATTAAAAACCTTAACGTTTTTCGCTGAACTAACAAACTGCCATTTTTAAAGTGATCGCAGAAGCTGATGAAAAGCAAGATTTTTTTTCAAGTGTTTTCGTGTGTAATGCGTCTTCCGGAAAATATGTTACGATATTTGATTACTCACGTTGTTCCTCTTGTTCTTATTCGTTCGTCTTTTCTTTCGTCCCTTGCTCTCTTCCTCTTCATTTACACCTTTGACTTCTTTATCCCATTTCATCCTCTCTCTTCTCCCTTATATCACACTGTGACAACATCAGTCAAAACACTGTGAGAGCAAACGACGTTTCCACTTGGGTAATAATGACTTTATATATATGGATAATATCATCATATTTATGAATAAGAGAAGATTTAACAACCAATGACTTTTTCCTTCCAATATGGAGATTAAATACTGGAAGAAGTGGAGAGGAAATTTGGTGTGATCAGTCCCTCGGCCTTGATAAATCTGAAACATAAAAAAGCAAAATTAAACTATGTTACGGGTATATCCTTGACCAACATTTTATATTGTGTGTATTTTTATCATAATGGTATATTGGAGATATTTCCGTTATTAGCTAAAACGAAAATGTCTTACTTTATACTATTATTTGATTTAGCTATGTTGTAGGTAGGATGTTACATTTTACTGTGGTGTTCATGTAGTGGGAGACCACTAGTCATACTGCTGGTACTGTGGTGTTCATGTAGTGTGAGACCACTAGTCATACTGCCGGGTACCTGTTTAGGTAGTGGCCGGTCTCCCCTCCCTCAGTCACGTGACCTACATGACGACGTTTCATCAAACATTGACGATCGTCAGTAGGTTCACACATCCACTCCCAACAGGGAGTAGGTTCACACATCCACTCCCAACAAGGAGTAGGTTCACACATCCACTCCCAACAGGGAGTAGGTTCACACACCCTCTCCCAACAGGGAGTAGGTTCACACATCCACTCCTGACCAGGAGTAGGTTCACTGACTTTCACAAGAGTAGTCATACGCTCTTTGGAGTAGGCTTGGGAAGTTATTCCACCTTTAAGAGAGTTTGTTAAGTCTCTAGTATGGTTTGAAAATTGTCTATTCATCCACGACTTACGGTGATAGCTTGTATTAGCAGAGCTTTGCTCAGTATTCTGAATTGTCGTCTCAAGAAAATGTATTTGATGTTTCAATTGATATTTTATACTTCTCTGCCTTTATTGAGGCAATAGTCTCAGTTATTGTATGGCGAAACGTTAATGTAAATTATTATTTGTATGAAACTCGTGTCATTGAGTATGAATATTGTACAGAAACAAGTCATATATCGACTGTTTTCGAATAAAGTGTATCATGATGTATTACACTGAATAATTATATGAATTCTTTTATATTAAATTTCTCAAATTTTACTTGCTTGGGTCAATCTCCTAAAAAATTACCCTAATACTATAATGATTTTCTCTAACGATGAAACAATCAAAGCTTAATTAAATAACTTGTTACGACGGGGCAAAACAGGCTAATAAATGAGGCCCTGATCGTAACAAACTGATTAAGAATACTGAAGCAGTTGCAGATAGTGTCTTAGGTGGGCGGGTACACTCCTGGAAGTGCGCCATGCGCAGTTGTTGAAGCAGAGATAATCCATAGATTGAAACATATTTACAGTAAATAAACAGAAGTGTAGATGAGAGGATCGAACTGCCGTCAAGTCTTCTGTTTATTCACTGACATTTGTTTATTACAACTTAATTTGAGTTCATTTCTTCAATTTTATCAAGATTGTATCGTCTTACTGGAGTTTACCTGGAGAGGGTTTCGGGGGTCAACGCCCTTGCCGCTCGGTCTGAGACCAGGCCTCGTGGTGGATCAGGGTCTGATCAACCAGGCTGTTAATGTTGGCCGCACGCAAAATGACGTACGAACCAAAGCCTGGTTGGTCAGGTACTGACTTTAGGTGGCTGTCCAGTGCCTTCTTGAAGACAGCCAGGGGTCTATTGGTAATCCCCATTATGTATGCTGGGAGACAGTTGAACAGTCTTGGGCCCCGGACACTTATTGTGTTGTCTCTCAGTGTTCTCGTGGCACCCCTGCTCTTCATTGGGGGAATGTTGCATCTCCTGCCGAGTCTTTTGCTTTCATAGGGAGTGATTTTCGTGTGCAAGTTTGGTACTAATCCCTCTAGGATTTTCCAAGTGTATATTATCATGTATCTTTCTCGCCTGCAGACATAGAAAAAGAGAAACAGCATTTATTCTATATCTTACCTGGAGTTTACCTGGAGAGAGTTCCGTTCCCAATTCTTAGGCATCAACTAGTTTGTTATAAAGAGGAAGGTAGTTCCAATTGTCTTGATCAAAAGTCTTTGTGACAGGTTACTAGTGAACTGTTGATATAGTTGTTCAGATGTAGCAACATAAAACAAGGGACACCTGAACTAGGTATTGCAACACAGCAAGTAGTGATTCTGTCATGATGTGTGTTGCATCAGGAAGTTCCCACGTACTGAGTAGTGTTGCTTGTTCCATCATGGAGCACCTTCAGCAACACCCGTGCAACTTGCATCTGTGTGTTACCTGCAACATCATTGAGAGCAACCTGAGCAACACCAAGGGGAACCTTGCACTCTGTGTTGCATTATTGCAGTCTCTTCAAATTCACGAGATGTGAGCTTTTTCAAATTTCCTTTAATGGGTGAGTGAGGTGAGGTGAGGTGAGGTGTTAGTAACATGAAATGTACTGACAAGCAGCCTCAGAGAGCGAGAGAGAGAGCGAGAGAGAGAGAGAGAGAGAGAGAGAGAGAGAGAGAGAGAAAAGACCTTCTATTAACGCTAGATCAAAGGTCGCTACAATTACTTTCATCATTACAGTATATTCATCAGGTCTTTTAATGGAAGAAGTCTCGTTAAGCAAATAAGCTGAGGAAAACCCCGGGGTACTTGGCAACCCCGGGGTACTTGGCAACCCCGGGGTACTTGGCAACCCCGGGGTACTTGGCAACCCCGGGGTACTTGGCCGAGGTTGTAATACGACCAAGTGAGGGGGGAGAGGAAGGGAAGCTTGTGAAACCCAGGGCATCCTGGAAGCCTTGTGGAACCCTGGGCTTCTTGGAAGCCTTGTGGAACCCTGGGCCTTTTGGAAGCCTTGTGGAACCCTGGGTTTCTTGGAAGCCTTGTGGAACCCTGGGCCTCTTGGAAGCCTTGTGGAACCCTGGGTCTCATGGAAGCCTTGTGGAACCCTGGGATTCTTGGAAGCCTTGTTGTCTTGGGGGTTCGATTGATGGATTTGAGAATTAACACACACGATGGATGGCTTGGTAACTTATATTAGTGGTAAAATAAGGGAAAGCACTCATTGACTGGCGCCTGACCTGTCTACTCGCTACTGTGCCTTGTCTTCAACTTCCCTGCCCAGTGCCTGGAGGGCACGGATTTAATGAGCTCGTGACCTCATGCTAGGTCAGCATTGAGTCACGTAACGGTCAGTAATTCACGTATGGAGGCGGTGAAACAGTAACAGTTACTGGTATGGGTACACAGTAGTATACAGTACTGACATTGTGGGACCCTGGACTTCTTGGAAGCCTTATGGAACCCTGGGCTTCTTGAAAGCCTTGTGGAACCCTGGGCTTCTTGAAAGCCTTGTGGAACATAAGAAAAAAGGAACACTGCAGCAGGCCTACTGACCAATGCGATGCAGGTTCATCACTCCCCGGCTTAGACGCGACCACCTGGAGTTTCCAGGTAAACTCCAGGTAAACTCCAGGTAGTCAGATCACTTCCACTTAAGGAATTAGTACGGCATCTGACTTAGTAGCACAAGCTAGTCAGGTTCAACTCACACCCACCCACACCCACTCATGTAGTTATCTAACCTATTTTTAAAACTACACAACGTCACAGCCCATATGACGGTACTCTGGAGTTTGTTCCACTCATCCACAACTCTATTACCAAACCAGTGCTTTCCTATATCCTTCCTGAATCTGAACTTTTCCAACTTGAAACCATTGCTGCGAGTCCTGTCTTGGCTGGATATTTTCAGCACGCTATTTACGTCCCCTGTATTTATTCCTGTTTTCCATTTATACATCTCAATCATATCCCCCCTAATTCTATGCCTTTCTAGAGAGTGCAGATTCAGGGCCCTCAGTCTATCCTCATAGGGAAGATTTCTGATCCATGGGATCAACTTTGTCATCCTCCTCTGTACGTTTTCCAGAGCATTTATATCCATTCTGTAATACGGTGACCAGAACTGTGCAGCATAATCTAAATGAGAACAACCTGAGGACTCCTATTATTTATACTTCTTGATATGAAGCCAAGGATTCTGTTAGCTTTATTGCGAACACTTATGCACTGTTGTCTTGGTTTCAGATTACTGCTAACCAGAACTCCTAAATTCTTCTCGCAATCACAAGTATTAAGATCTACATTATTCAGTTTATATGTGGCATGGTTATTGTCCTGCCCAATATTTAGAACTTTGGATTTGTCTACATTAAACTGCATCTGCCACTTCTCCGACCACTGCATCAGTCTGTCAAATCATCCTAGAGTGCTCTAATATCCTCATTAGAAAAAATTGGACGGCCTATTTTGGTGTCATCAGCAAATTTGCTTATGTTGCTATTTATTCCCTCATCTATGTCGTTTATGTAAATCGTAAACAACAGAGGGCCCAAAACTGACCCCTGTCGAACACTGCTTGAGACGTGCCCCCATTCTGATTTCTCCCCATTTATGCAAACTCTCTACCGCCTATTTGTCAACCATGCCTCTACCCAGGAAAAAAATTCTCCTCCTATTCCGTGTGCCTTAAGTTTCCTCAATAGCCTCTTATGTGGAACTGTATCAAAAGCCTTACTGAAGTCCATATACACAATATCATATTCATTACCATGATCTACCTCCTCAAACACCTTAGTGAAAAAAGTTAGTAAATTCGTAAGAATGGAACGCCCCTTAGTAAAACCGTGTTGAGATTCATTAATCAATTTATGCCTTTCAAGATGGCTACGCATTGCCTCGGCAATTATTGATTCCATAAATTTACCAACTATGGAGGTAAGGCTTATTTTATTGGTCTTGTAAATAGGTATTACATTTGCCCTTTTCCACTTGTCTGGCACTATACCAGTTTGTAGTGATATATTGAAAAGATTTGCCAAAGGTTTGCTAAGTTACTCTTTACATTCCTTTAAAACTCTTGCAAATAGTTCATCAGGGCCTGGGGATTTGTTAGGTTTTAATTTCTCTATTTGCCTGAGGACCATGTCACTAGTTACCCCAATCGAGCATAGTCTATTATCTTCCTGTTCTACATAATTTATTATTTCTAGAATTCCGCTAGTATCTTCCTGAGTAAAAACTGAGAGAAAGTAAGTATTGAAAATTTCACACATATCCTTATCACTGTCCGTGATATGTCCTGAGTTACTCTTAAGTGGGCCTATCTTGTCCCTAATCTTACTTGTGTATACCTGAAAGAACCCTTTTGGGTTAGTCTTCGAATCCCTTGCGACCTTAGCCTCATAATCCCTTTTTACTTTTCTTATTCCTTTTTTTATTTCTCTCTTTAATTGAAAATAGTATTGATTTCTTATCTGTTCATCCCCTCTTTTGATACGCCTTGTGAAACCCTGGGACTCTTGGTAGCCTTGTGAAAGAATGGGCTTTTTGGAAGCCTTGAGGAACCCTGGGCTTCTTGGAAGCCTTGATGCTACGCCTTCAACACTCAAATTACACTTATTAATTATGATAACTGTTGTACTGAGAAGAATTATATTAATTTCCATGAAAAGTCCTTCAGAGATCCTTCTCTAATAGAAATATCCTTCACTCTTAGAAATATCCTTCACTCCTAGAAACATCCTTCACTCCTAGAAATATCCTTCACTCTTAGAAACATCCTTCACTAGTAGAAACATCCTTCACTCTTAGAAATATCCTTCACTACTAGAAACATCCTTCACTACTAGAAACATCCTTCACTACTAGAAACATCCTTCACTACTAGAAACATCCTTCACTACTAGAAACATCCTTCACTACTAGAAACATCCTTCACTCCTAGAAACATCCTTCACTCCTAGAAACATCCTTCACTCTTAGAAATATCCTTCACTCTTAGAAATATCCTTCACTCCTAGAAACATCCTTCACTCCTAGAAATATCCTTCACTCTTAGAAACATCCTTCACTCCTAGAAACATCCTTCACTCTTAGAAATATCCTTCACTCCTAGAAACATTCTTCACTCCAAAAAACATCCTTCACTCCTAGAAACATCCTTCACTCTTAGAAATATCCTTCACTCTTAGAAATATCCTTCACTCCTAGAAACATCCTTCATCTCCTAGAAACATCCTTCACTTTTAAAAACATCCTTCTCTAAAAGAAACATCTTTAACTCCTAGAAACATCTTTAACTCCTAGAAACATCCTTCACTCTTAGAAACATCCTTCACTCCTAGAAACATCCTTCACTCCTGGAAACATTCTTCACTCCTAGAAACATCCTTCACTCTTAGAAACATCCTTCACTCCAAGAAACATCCTTCACTCCTGGAAACATTCTTCACTCCTAGAAACATCTTTCACTCCTAGAAACATCCTTCACTCCTAGAAACATCCTTCACTCTTAGAAACATCCTTCACTCCTAGAAACATCTTTCAGTCCTAGAAACATCCTTCACTCTTGGAAACATCTTTCACTCCTAGAAACATCCTTCACTCCTAGAAACATCTTTCACTCCTAGAAACATCCTTCACTCTTAGAAACATCCTTCACTCTTGGAAACATCTTTCACTCCTAGAAACATCCTTCACTCCTAGAAACATCTTTCACTCCTAGAAACATCCTTCACTCCTAGAAACATTCTTCACTCCTAGAAACATCTTTCTCTCCTAGAAACATCCTTCTCTCCTAGAAACATCTTTCACTCCTAGAAACATCCTTCACTCCTAGAAACATCTTTCACTCCTAGAAACATCCTTCACTCCTAGAAACATTCTTCACTCCTAAAAACATCTTTCTCTCCTAGAAACATCCTTCTCTCCTAGAAACATCTTTCTCTCCTAGAAACATCCTTCACTCCTAGAAACATCCTTCACTCCTAGAAACATCCTTCACTCTTAGAAACATCCTTCACTCCTAGAAACATCCTTCACTCTTAGAAACATCCTTCACTCTTGGAAACATCTTTCACTCCTAGAAACATCCTTCACTCCTAGAAACATCTTTCACTCCTAGAAACATCCTTCACTCCTAGAAACATTCTTCACTCCTAGAAACATCCTTCACTCCTAAAAACATCTTTCTCTCCTAGAAACATCCTTCTCTCCTAGAAACATCTTTCTCTCCTAGAAACATCCTTCACTCCTAGAAATATCCTTCACTCCTAGAAACATCTTTCACTCCTAGAAACGTCCTTCACCTAGAAACATCCTTCACTCCTAGAAACAACATTCACTCTTAGAAACATCCATCACTCCTGGAAACATTCTTCACTCCTAGAAACATCTTTCACTCCTAGAAACATCCTTCACTCCTAGAAACATTCTTCACTCATAGAAACATCTTTCACTCCTAGAAACATCCTTCACTCCTAGAAACATTCTTCACACCTAGAAACATCTTTCAGTCCTAGAAATATCCTTCACTCTTAGAATTATCCTTCACTCCTAGAAACATCTTTCTCTACTAGAAACGTCCATCACTCCTAGAAATATCCTTCACTCCTAGAAATATCCTTCACTCCTAGAAACATCTTTCACTCTTAGAAACGTCCTTCACCTAGAAACATCCTTCACTCCTAGAAACATCCTTCACTCCTAGAAACATTCTTCACTCCTAGAAACATCTTTCAGTCCTAGAAATATCCTTCACTCTTAGAAACATCCTTCACTCCTAGAAACATCTTTCTCCACTAGAAACATCCTTCTCTCCTAGAAACATCTTTCTCTCCTAGAAACGTCCTTCACTCTTAGAAATATCCTTCACTTCTAGAAATATCCTTCACTCCTAGAAACATCTTTCACTCCTAGAAACGTCCTTCACCTAGAAACATCCTTCACTCCTAGAAACATCCTTCACTCCTAGAAACATCCTTCACTCCTAGAAACATTCTTCACTCCTAGAAACATCTTTCAGTCCTAGAAACTTCCTTCACTCCTAGAAACATCCTTCTCTCTTAGAAACATCCTTCACTCCTGGAAACATTCTTCACTCCTAGAAACATCTTACACTCCTAGAAACATCCTTCACTCCTAGAAACATCCTTCACTCTTAGAAACATCCTTCAGTCTTAGAAACATCCTTCACTCCTAGAAACATCCTTCACTTCTAGAAACATTCTTCACTCCTAGAAACATCTTTCAGTCCTAGAAACATCTTTCACTCCTAGAAACATCCTTCACTCCTAGAAACATCTTTCACTCCTAGAAACATCCTTCACTCCTAGAAACATTCTTCACTCCTAGAAACATCCTTCACTCCTAGAAACATCTTTCTCTCCTAGAAACATCCTTCTCTCCTAGAAACCTCCTTTACTTCTAGAAACATCCTTCACTCCTAGAAACATCCTTCTCTTCTAGAAACATCCTTCTCTTCTAGAAACATCCTTCTCTTCTAGAAACCTCTTACTCGTGGTGGTGGTAGCGGTGTTGGTGGCGGTTGAGGTAGCAGTAGTGGTAATAGTGGTAGTGGTGATAATAATAGTGATGGTAGTGGTGGGGGTGGTGACGGTGGTATTGGTAGTGGTTGTGGTAGTAGGAGTGTTACAGGTGGTTGTGGTTGGGGTAGTGTAGTTGTTGTATTAGTGGTTGTGATGATAGTAGTGGTAGTGGAAGTAGTTTTGATGGTGGTGTTGGTGGTAGTAGTGGTGTCGAGGTGCTAGTTGTAATAGTTTTAGAGTTGGTGGTAATGGTAGTGATAGAGATATTGGTGGTGGTGGTAGTGATGGTACTGGTGGTGGTGGTGGTAGAGGTAGTTATGGTGATGGTACTTGTTGCGTACCCTGACCGGTATCAAAGGAGAAGTGGTTGGCTGACCACTGAGGTGCCGCTAAACGGTTGTTACCGGTGGCAGTACCCAGTGTGACGTCATCACACTCAATGTTGGGGCTGTTGAACCAGCCTCGAGCAGAGTTCACTACGACTTCACTGAGTACTGACGACACCAGCTGGACTTAGTTCCTCGCAGGCTTCGTTACTCAGTCTACTGAGGTTCCTCGCGGCATATGTTACTTGCAGACCTGTGGGACTCTCTACTCAGTCTGCTGAAGTTTGTTCCTCTGGCTTCTGTTATGGACTACTCAGTCTGCTGACCTCATCACTGGCTGTTACCTGCGGATCTTACTAAGTCTGCTGATCAGTGTGGGTATCTTTTACCCAGCCTGCTGACTTCAGTTCCTGGCAGGCTTGCTGGCCATTGGTCACTACCGCATACTGAGAGTCGTATATGACGGGAGTGTTGTGGAACGTAAAGAGTGTATCCCGTTACTTTGTGCTATTGTGTGTGACGTATGTACACAGACTGCTGACTTCAGTTGCTGGCAGGTTTATGCTGGTCTCATTGGTCACTTGCTGATCAGTGTGGGTGTAACACAGGGAGGATCATGACAAGTTACTTTGTATTGATAGTGTCGTGTGACACGAGGAATATGGTCATGACAACTGTGTATTTGAACTTGTGTAATGTGACAGTGGCGTACGTGTTTGATATTGTGTAATGTGACAGAGGTGTGGCGTACGTGTTTGATATTGTGTAATGTGACAGAGATGTGGCGTACGTGTTTGATATTGTGTAATGTGACAGAGGTGTGGCGTACGTGTTTGATATTGTGTAATGTGACAGAGGTGTGGTGTACGTGTTTGATATTGTGTAATGTGACAGAGGTGTGGCGTACGTGTTTGATATTGTGTAATGTGACAGAGGTGTGGTGTACGTGTTTGATATTGTGTAATGTGACAGAGGTGTGGTGTACGTGTTTGATATTGTGTAATGTGACAGAGTGTGGTGTACGTGTTTGATATTGTGTAATGTGACAGAGGTGTGGTGTACGTGTTTGATATTGTGTAATGTGACAGAGGTGTGGTGTACGTGTTTGATATTGTGTAATGTGACAGTGGCGTACGTGTTTGATATTGTGTAATGTGACAGAGGTGTGGCGTACGTGTTTGATATTGTGTAATGTGACAGAGGTGTGGTGTACGTGTTTGATATTGTGTAATGTGACAGAGGTGTGGTGTACGTGTTTGATATTGTGTAATGTGACAGAGGTGTGGTGTACGTGTTTGATATTGTGTAATGTGACAGAGGTGTGGTGTACGTGTTTGATATTGTGTAATGTGACAGTGGCGTACGTGTTTGATATTGTGTAATGTGACAGAGGTGTGGCGTACGTGTTTGATATTGTGCAATGGGACACAGTGTCGGGTGACACTGAAAGAAGTTAAGACTGCAGAAGTGTGTGAAACGTGTCTTGAACCTGGAGTGTCATGTGACGCGGTGAACAGGAAGTATTGAGACTGAGTGTCATGACACAGAGAAAAAGGTCGTATTGAGATGTAGTGTTATGACTTAGAGATGTCATAACACAAGAGACAAGAAAGTGTCATGGGACACGGTGATGGCGTGTCATGACACTGGGGTTGGTTGTCATGTTGACACGGAGATGGCAGCGACACGTGACATTGAACACTATGGGGTCATGACTGTTACTTTGTTACTTTGAAATCTGATGTGTAGTCATGTGACTTGAAGAATTATGACCTGAAATAATGTGTTTCTTTTATATGTACCAAAGAGATAATACTGATAATTATGTACCAAAGTAAACTATATTCTTATTTTATAAATATTTATTAGTAAAGCTTTAAAATAGTCTGTGTTTTTATACTCCCAGATATATTCTTATTATTAGTTCTGGTGATGGGCTAATAAAAAATATATGATATCTTAACACAGGCTGAATTTGGTCTTTGCCCCTAGAAAGCTTAATCATCAGAATTGTAATATTGCAATAATACTGGTGGTAGAGGTAGTTGTGGTGGTAGTATTAGTGGTGGAAGTGATGGTACTGGTGGTAGAGGTAGTTGTAATGGTACTGGTGGTGGTGGTAGAGGTAGTTGTGATGGTACTGGTGGTGGTAGAGGTAGTTGTGGTGGTAGTGATGGTACTGGGGGTGGTGGTAGTGATGGTGCTGCTGGTGGTGGTAGAGGTAGTTGTGATGGTACTGGTGGTGGTGGTGGTAGAGGTAGTTATGGTGGTAGTTGGAATATCCTCAGAAAAAGCCTCCATTGTTATAACATGCACAGTTGAACCCCTCTGACGATGACCTGACTGACTCTCGCAAGAGTCAGGTCAACATTCTCCAGTGTGTGAGGCTGATATATAAAGTCTGGCCAACACTACTTCGGACATCTAACTTTCCGCAGTTTGAACACCACATAGAAGCCTCTCAAGTTCAAACACCGGGGTTCGAACACCACATAGAAGCCTCTCAAGTTCAAACACCGGGGTTCGAACACCACATAGAAGCCTCTCAAGTTCAAACACCGGGGTTCGAACACCACATACAAGCCTCTCAAGTTCAAACACCGGGGTTCGAACAACACATACAAGCCTCTCAAGTTCAAACACCGGGGTTCGAACAACACATACAAGCCTCTCAAGTTCAAACACCGGGGTTCTACTTTATATATTTTCACTTTCGTCAAATATTATGTTTTCATTAATAATAAAAACAATAATATCTTGCTTTGTCTTATTATTATCATTATAATCATTAGGGAACGCTAAACCCATAGGGGTTATAAAGTGCCTGTGTGTGGGGGGGGGGGGAAATGGAAGGTATTCAGGCTTAATTCAGGGAACTTGAGCACAGATCCAATTCCCTATATCAAGAGCCCATCACCAGCGTCAAGGAACCTCCCTTGAGGTGAATTTGTCTTATATATTTGACTGTATACGTAGGTAGTATGTAACAAGCGCTCGACACACTGTGCTCATTGGTAAGGAGTCTTGATTGGCAACCCACGTGCAAAACTACCTGCTTCTTGTTTGATGACTGAGAATGTGGTGACCTGGTTGAAGTCTCCCGATGTTGTATGTGGAGGGAAGAGTCTTCTCTCATACACTGACAGAGGGAACATCTCTCTGCTCTGGGAGAACGATGTTTTCCTCTCCTTCTCTTACATAGATGCTGGTATAAAGTATATAAGCAGGGTCATATATATCGTAACTCTTAACTATGTTCGCACAGCTTTACTTAGTTGGTGATTTCTGACGTTTTCAGAGGTAAATGAACTTGTATAAATAAAGAATATTTTGTTATTACTGCATTATTATTATTATTTATTATTTATTATTATTGCTGTTTGGCGAATTGTTTATTCTACTGTTTGATCAAGCTGTTATATAGCCTTTATGGCTTTGAAGTTAGTTTATCTGGAGTCACATTCAAAGTTGATTCTCACCGACCACTCGCACTCACACTCACACTCACCCTAGCACTCACACTCACACTCACCCTCGCACTCACACTCACACTCACCCTCGCACTCACACTCACACCTACACATCTGTATCACTCTGGTACTGTTAAGTACTTCGTTACAGTAACGTACCAGATGGTACAGTTTTAGAGTATATTTTCTACACATCTAAAGTGCCGTTAGCATAATGTAATTCAATGTACAGAATAAGTGTAATAATTATAAGATATAATACACCAAGGGCATGTAGGAGCACTGCAGCATCTTCACTGGCCCATGCTAGGCTGGTCCACGTCACCTACTGGTCCATGCTAGGCTGGTCCAAGTCATCTACTGGCCCATGCTAGGCTGGTCCACGTCACCTACTGGCCCATGCTAGGCTGGTCCAAGTCACCTACTGACTCATGCTATGCTGGTCCAAGTCACCTACTGGCCCATGCTAGGCTGGTCTAAGTCACCTTCTGACTCTTGCTATGCATAGTCTGTCACCTAATGGCTCAAGCTAGGCTGGACCAAATCACCTACTGACTCATGCTAGGCAGGTCCATGTCACCTACTGACTCAAGCTAGGCAGGTCTAAGTCACCTACTGACTCAAGCTAGGCAGGTCTAAGTCACCTACTGACTCAAGCTAGGCAGGTCTAAGTCACCTACTGACTCAAGCTAGGGGGGTCTAAGTCCCCTATTGACTCATGCTAGGTAAGTCACCTACTGACTCAAGCTAGGCAGGTCTAAGTCACCTACTGACTCAAGCTAGGGGGGTCTAAGTCACCTACTGACTCATGCTAGGTATATCCAAGTTACACCCACCTAGACACCTTTTCTTGGTTTGTATTCATTCAGTTGGTGGTGGAGTATGAAACTGGGATGGTGGTGATAAGGATGGTGGTAATGGTGGGAGTATAGGTGAAGGTGGTGGTGGTAGAGGTGGTGGAGTATTAACAGGTATGGTGGAGGTTCGGGTTTTTTTTGGAGCAAGAAGTGATTGTGTTGGTAGGGGATGTTGTGGTATTATTGGTGGTGGTAGTAGTGTTGGTGGTTATTGCGACCCAAGAATGGGCCCCAATGTATATACATGTTTATATGAATTTTGATGTATATTTTCCTTTTCTTATAATTTTATATTGCTGATATTTTCGATAATACCTAAATCGTTTATATCTGCTTTATATTATTATTTGACTTTGCTATTTTCGTAGGTAGGATGTAACATTACATATTGTGCTCAAGTGTGTTGTAGCTGCCTTGGAGTTGGCAAACTACTGCTTACGACCCTTCGCTTGTTATACTGCCGGCGTCTAGTTGCTGGTAGTCAGTCGGTGGCGTGACCACACCTGAGGTGGGAGACTGCTTCTCCTTCCTCCACCTCTCTACGCTGCTGACCATCGTTGAGTCAACACCTCGCTCTCGTCTCTGCTTGTTTTCTCGTTATTTAGACTCTGTTTGGTAGAGTATGTATTCGGTGGTGAGACGAAACATATTTCTCTGGACTCTGTGTAACTCTGTTTACAGAGAATAGTCTAGACAGTGATTTTCGACGTTTTACTGGGTTGTGTGTCACATTGACACTCTGAGATAACTCAGGTCTCTAGCTATAGCTCTTGACCTAATTCGATAAGGCATCTGTGCACCGCCACAGTCTGGGATTGTTTATGCTGAACCTAGATTCAGTAGTAAAGGAGTTTTGTGACTATTTTGGAGGATCTATTGATGGTCCCCAGTTAGGGTCGATTTTCTATCTCCTGGTTCCTGACGCTGTGTTGCTGTTGCTTGTTATATTGCTGTTCTGCGAATGGGTCATTTTACTGGTCAATCAAGCTGTTCTGATTGTCAGTTTGTTAAAAGCTAGCTTATGAGAAGTTGTTCAGTCGGACACTGGTTGAGTCGAGTCTTAGAGTTACCTGGAGCTCACTCATACACACATCTATTCTTATTTGCATATATCTACATTATTGTAATTACTGACATTGTACCTGATGGTACTTCAGAGTCATTTAGATATATGTGCCTTCAGCACAGTCTTAATGTATATGAGAGAAGTGTAGGAGCTAACCTCCTAATTAATATCTTTAACATATTTATATTTGATTTACTTTGCTACCCTAGATTTTCTCACTTTGATAATAAACATTTTAAATATATTTCTTTAGTTAGTATCCTCTCAGTTGGGATCTAATGGTGATATTGATAATATGTCGGATAACTGGACCAGGATACTGACTTTGTTGCAAAAGCCCAGTAACAGGCTGGATGCTAGAAGGGCTATCCTTTCTAGTGTTCACTGGAGATGTCTATTACTAATAGATATCGTGTCATTTTGTAACAGTGGTGGTATTGGTAGTTTTTTGGTGGTGGGTAGTTGTTGCATTGGTGGTTATATCTAACTCAGGTGTAGAATATCAGGCCTGCACACTTGGCTGTAACAACATAACCACTTAAGAACGAGAAAAAAAGGCAGTATTTACAGCTATGTACAACGAGGCGAACACAAGCACAACACGGTGAGAACCGTAGCGACCAGCAGTGTAAGTGTGCCAAAGCTGCTTCACAAGTGTGCCACATCGCTTCACAGCTTTGGTGGGCTTCCTCGTGATTGGCTGGTTGAACCAAGGTACTGGTATAACGATGGGGCCCCTGATCGTTAAACCCTTACCACCTGGTTTGGTGGTCGGGAGGCAGCCTATATGTGTGTGTGATATACGCCAAATATAATGTAATATACTCTTAGCATACCATAGTTGTAGTGATGGTGGTGGTAGTTGTGATGGTAATGGTAGTAGTAGGGGTAGTGATGGTGGTTGTAGTTGTGGTGGTGGTGAAAGTGGTGGTAGTAGTGGTACTAAGGTTACCAAGATGACTGGTAAGAACATTATCAGAAGCTTGTCTCCTGTGTCATCCTCTCACCTTCCTTGACTGCCACCCTCCCTGCCACTCTCCCTGTCATCCTTCCTACCACCTCCCTGTCACCCTACCACCCTTCCTACCACCTTTTCCACCACCCTAACTGCCACTCTCCCTGTCACCCAACCTGTCACCCTCCATGCCACCCTCCATGCCACCCTCTCTGTCACCCTTCCTACCACCCTCCCTACCACCCTCCTTACGACTGTCCCTGTCACTCTTCCTACCACCCTCCCTACCACCCTCCCTGTCACACTCCCTGTCAGTCTTCCTGAAATCCTCTCTGTCACCGTACCACCCCTCCCTGTCACCCTGCCATCCTCCCTGCCACCAATCCTGCAACCCTCCTTGTCACCCTGCAACCCTCCCTGCCACCCTCCCTGCCACCCTTCCTGTCACCCTCCCTGCCACCCTCCCTGCCACCCTCCTTGTCACCCTCCATGCCACCCTCCCTGTCACCCTCCATGCCACCCTCCCTGTCAACCTCCCTGCCACCCCTCCCTGTCACACTTCCTGCCATCCTCCCTACCACCCTTCCTGCTACCCTTCCTGACAATTTTCCACCTGTCTTGCCACCCTTCCTGCCACCTCCCAGCCACTCTTCCTGCCACCCTCTCTGCCACCCTTCCTGCCACTCTTCCTGCCACCCTCTCTGCCACCCTTCCTGCCACTCTTCCTGCCACCCTCCCTGCCAGTCTTCCTGCTGCTCTTCTACCTTTCTTGTCACCCTCCCTACCACCCTCTCTGTCACCCTCCCTACCACCCTTTCTTGTCATCCTCCCTACCACCCTTTCTTGTCACCCTCCCTACCATCCTCTCTGTCACCCTCCCTACCACCCTCTCTGTCACCCTCCCTACCACCCTCTCTGTCACCCTCCCTACCACCCTCTTTGTCACCCTCCCTACCATCCTCTCTGTCACCCTCCCTACCACCCTCTCTGTCACCCTCCCTACCACCCTCTCTGTCACCCTCCCTACCACCCACCAGCAGCATCACCAAATGACTCAGTGTAAACAGTAATTTAGTTTTTATATTCTCACTTTTCTACATATTCTCTGTCCCCACACTATTCTCCCTCTCCCCACACTATTCTCCCTCTCCCCACACTATTCTCCCTCTCACCACACTATTCTCCTTCTACCACACTATTCTCTCTCTCCCCACACTATTCTCCCTCTACCCACACTACTCATCATTCATTCATTTCTTTAATTTCTCCCTTACTCCTCCCTCCTCCCCTACTTAGAGGAAAAATGCCAGATGCTGTGGTACAGTCTACTAGATCCTGAGGTACAGTCTACTAGATGCTGTGGTACAGTCTACTAGATGCTGTGGTACAGTCTACTGGATGCTATGGTACAGTCTACTGGATGCTGTGGTATAGTCTAATAGATGATGTGGTACAGTCTACTTGATGCTGTGGTACAGACTACAAGATGCTTTGGTACAGTCTACTTGATGCCATGGTACAGTCTACTTCATGCTGTGGTACACTCTACTTCATGCTGTGGTACAGTCTACTTGATGCTGTGGTACACTATTAGATGCTGTGATACAGTCTACTAAATGCTGTGATACAGTCTACTAGATGCTGTGGTACAGTTTAGTAAATGCTGAAGTACAGTCTACTTGATGCTGTGGTACAGTCTACTTGATGCTGTGGTACAGTCTACTTGATGCTGTGGTACAGTCTACTTGATGCTGTACAGTCTATTTGATGCTGTGGAATAGTCTACTAGATGCTGTGGTACAGTCTACTAGATGCTGTGGTACAGTCTACTAGATGCTGTGGTACAGTCTACTGATGATGTGGTACAGTCTACTTGATGCTGTGGTACAGTCTACTTGATGCTGTGGTACAGTCTACTAGATGCTGTGGTACAGTCTACTAGATGCTGTGGTACAGTCTACTAGATGCTGTGGTACAGTCTACTAGATGCTGTGGTACAGTCTACTAGATGCTGTGGTACAGTCTACTTGATGCTGTGGTACAGTCTACTAGATGCTGTGGTACAGTCTACTGATGCTGTGGTACAGTCTACTTGATGCTGTGGTACAGTCTACTAGATGCTGTGGTACAGTCTACTAGATGCTGTGTACAGTCTACTAGATGCTGTGGTACAGTCTATAGCTGTGGTACAGTCTACTAGAGATCTAGTCACTTGATTGGTCACAGTCTACTAGATGCTGTGGTAGTCTACTAGTGCTGTGGTACAGTCTACTGATGCTGTGGTACAGTCTACTGATGCTTTGGTAAAGTCTACTAGATGCTGTGGTACAGTCTACTAGATGCAGTGGTACAGTCTACTAGATGCTGTGTACAGTCTACTAGATGCTGTGGTACATCTACTAGATGCTGTGACAGTCTACTAGATGCTGTGGTACATACTAGTGCTGTAGTAAGTCTACATTGATGCATTTACATCTACTAGAGCTGTGTACATACTGATGGTACGTCTATAGATGCTGTTACAGTCTACTTAGATTTGCATGTCACTAGACTGTGTACATCTACTGTGCGTGGTCAGCTACTTAACATGTTTTAGTCTACTAATGCTGTGGCAGTTATCTAGATGTGGTACAGTTATTGATTGCTGGTACAGTCTACTAGATCTTGTACGTCTACTAGATGCTGTGGGACAGTCTACTAGATGCTGTGTACGTCTACTTGATGCTGTGTACAGTCTATGATGCTGGGTACAGTCTACTAGATGCTGTGGTAGCAGTCTACTAGATGCTGTGCAGTCTACTAGAGCTGTGTACAGTCTATAGCATCGGTACAGATCACTAGATGTCTGTGTTACAGTCTACTTGATGCTCTGGTATCAGTTCTACTAGCTCTTGATAGCATCTGACTTGCATTGCTGTGTACTATCTACTAGATCTAGTCTTCAGTCTCTGATCTGTTTGTCTAACAGTAGTCTTGCCCTACCATATCTTGATGATTAGGTCACAGTCTAATACTTTGGTACGTCTACAGATCTATGGTGAGATGTTTATCGATGTCTGTGGTAGTCTACTTATTGACATTGGTACAGTTCACTTGATGCTGTGTCTATACATGTTCTGGTACATAAATATGCTGTGTACAGTATAGATCTTACAGCTATAGTTGTGGTACATCATGATGCTGTGGAAGTCAGTCTGATTGGTAACTTGAGTCTACTTGTGCTTGTGGTTACGTCTCTAGATGTGTGATAAGTCGGTTGTCCTGTGGTACAGCTATTGATTGCTGTGGTACAGTCTACCTAGATGCTTGGTACAGTCTCTGATGCTGTGGTACATCACTGTGCTCGTACGTCTCTGTTGCTGTTGTACATCACTGCTACATCTTTGGTATCAGTGGTTCTATATAGTTTAGCGTACAGTCTCCCATCTAAAAATAGTTCTTTGGTACCCTCTCTAGTGCTTGCTCAGATCTACGATAGATTGTGTGTCAGTCTCTTGATGCTTGGTCCAGATACTTTCCTGCTACTCCTCACTCTTATTTTTAATCCATCTGCAGGTGTACCACACCTTCTTAATTTCTAGGACTGTGTTCTGGGAAGTGGAAGGTTGGTGCTGGCTGTGGTGAGGTATGTAGGTCTGAATATTGTGGTAGTCTGGTGGTACAGCAGTATTAGTGCTGGCTGGGGTGGGGACCGTGGATGTGGAGTGTAGCTTGGCTCTTGTTATTGTGTTTGGGTGGTGTAGGGTGGTAGGGTTTGAGGGGATGATGTGGGTGTCGGTGTCTAGTTGTGTTTTCTGTTCACTTCAAGGATGTGCTTACCTATCTGCTGTTGCCTGCCCTGTCCCCCACCTATTGTGCCTCTGGGCATTCTTACTCTCTCAGTTGCTCCTTTTCTTTTTCTGTTGTCATGGCGAGGTATACTTGCTTGTGGTTTTGGGAACTTTTTAACAGTGTCTTCCACTGTAGGATTTTTTTTTCCGGTCATTTCTGACTTGAATGTCAATTTAATTCGGCGGTTCTTTTCCCTTGAGAATTACCCAAGTCTCTGAAAATTTGTCAGTTGAGTCATGTAATCTCCTGTTACCATGACGATGTTCTCGATCTCTTTAATCTCCCCCTGTCTTCTTTCATCATATATCTTCCCTCTTGCCTCAGGAGGCCCATGAATAATGACTGTCCTCTCCCTTTTCTCATCCCATTTTGTTTCCCTCCTTAACTCTGGGTCCGATTTAAGTATCTCCTTGGTTGTCTCTCTTATCATCTTCCAAACTTCCCGGTGGCCTGTTATCATTTCCCTGAGGGACTTCTTTGCTCTTTCCCCTAATATCCTCTTACTGTCTCATGTTGTTCCTTCACCCACTTCCTTCTTCCTATTGGTACTCACCTCAATATTCTGCTTCAGAACTTCTAGGTCCTTCTCCAGTCTCTGCATCCTTGCCTCAGCAGCAAGACCTCGTAACTCACACTTCTTGATATCTGTAGATATCCTCTCAATCATTGTGCTGCTAAATTCATATTACAAATAAAGATGCATTTGTAATTAAATGACTGTTTGGGATACTAAGTAAAATCTCATTTTTCAGATTTTTATTATATTAAATATATATTATTAATATAAAAGCATATAATCTGAATAAAAACATAATCTAATAATCTGTGTAAAAACCTATTTACACAAAACCACAGTACAAGATAAAAGTCACAAGTAAAATCAAGTATTCGGTGTAGTGTCAAGTCGCTGCCATCTTCTAGTGTCACGCAGGACACTACCACACCTTGTCATGATACTTCTTTGTCTTATGGCACGCCTTCTCACGGGGTCCCCTGACACCGTTCTCTGTGTCACATGACACGCCCCGGTGTCACCCGACACGCCTTCTCTTCTGTGTCACACGACACCCTTCTCTCTGTGCCCATAAGACACCTTCCTTGCATCATGAACCCATCTCTAATAAAACCTTTTCACCGCGTTATGACACACATCAAATACACGACTCAACCTGTGTCGTGCCACCGTCACAAACTCTGACTGACTACACCACTAAATACCTGACACCACATAGTGTCACACAAGACACCACCTGTTACCAGTGTCACACAAGACACCACCTGTTACCAGTGTCACACAAGACACCACCTGTTACCAGTGTCACACAAGACACCACCTGTTACCAGTGTCACACAAGACACCACCTGTTACCAGTGTCACACAAGACACCACCTGTTACCAGTGTCACACACTTTCAGGTACATAAGTTCAGGTACAACAGTCCATTTTCAGGTACATAGTCTCAGGAACACAGTCGGTACGGTGAATAAGCCAGTAGATAGTCTAAGGCCGTCACCAGCACGAAGAGTCAATCTCCAGGTCTGTCTGTTGAACACTCCCAGGTGTATCAGGGCTAGTGAACTCTCCAGTGTTGTATAGGGAGAGTCTCGCTGACACTCTCCAGCAGTGTATATGGGAGAGTCTCGTACACTCCCTAGGTGTATCAGGGAGCTAGTGAACTCTCCAGTGTTGTATATGGGAGTCTCGTTAGCACTGTAGACCTGTCACCAGCACCACACTGCGAAAGTCTACAACTCTCAAGCAGGTCTGCCTGGCGAACTCCAGTAGTGTATCAGTAAGCTGGTGGACTCTCCAGTGTTGACTAGGGAGAGTCTCGATGACACTGTCAGTCAAGCCGGCCCGGCAGTCAAACATCAGGTCTGATGACGTAACCCCTTGACTGCCGGCCGGTGAGGTAATTACCTAACTACCATTGTTAGATACGGGGCCGTAACACCCCCACCACAAAATGACCGACACAAAGACTCAGGTACTACGTAATATATTTTATCCCAAACAGTCATTTCCCGGACAAACAAGATGATCCCGGACAGGCCCCCATATTACAACCTCAGGTTCAATGGCCTGTTAACCTGAGTGTAAAGGAAGCTTGGAGCAAAGAAACACAGTAGAAGATGTATTGAAATTGTATTTCTTCAAAAATCAGCTAGATTAATTCCAAACTTTTATCTTTTCCTTCACCAAGTAATTGTGATTATATAAGACTTTTGTCTTTTCCTTCACCAAGTATAACAAAGTGATATTTACACCTATGTACACTATATACAAAGGAGTAGTGTTTAGTGCACGCCACAGTTGTCTAGGCTAAGCAGCAGCCAAAAGACAGACAACTTTCCACTCGCAGTTTGTCATTGGAATTCCTGCATAGAGCTGGTTGTGGAAAGTTGTCTGTCTTTTGGCTGCTGCTGCTAGACAACTTGGTGCACTAAACTACTCCTTGTATATAGTGTACATAGGTGTAAATATCACTTTGTTATACTGGTGAAGGAAAGACAAAAGTCTTATATAATCACAATTATGGTGAAGAAAGATAAAGTTTGGAATTAATCTGCTGATTTTGAAGTACAATTTCATCATCTTCTACTGTGTTTCTTTGCTCAAGCTTCCTTTACACTCAGGTTAACAGGCCATTGAACCTGAGGTTGTAATAACTCACTTAGACTTTTATCCCATTCCTGTTCTATTTTCCTCTTGGTCCTTTCTACCAGTTCAGCCCAGAGTGTGTGTGTGTGTGTGTGTGTGTGAGAGAGAGAGAGAGAGAGAGAGAGAGAGAGAGAGAGAGAGAGAGAGAGAGAGAGAAAGAAAGAGTATTAGCATGTGGGTGAGTGTGTGCCTGTGTCAACCTGTGTGTATGTGCGTGTGATAGTTAGTTACCATTTTGTCCTAGGCACATGTCTATTAGACACTAGGCCTGTTGTATATGTGTGTGTGTGTGTGTGTGTGTGTGTAAGGAAACACTTCGAAATGTTTCGGACCCGCCGGGAATTGAACCCGGGCCCTCCGTGCGTGAAGCAAGAGCGCTAGCCACCATGCAATCGGGGCGTGCGTGCGTGTGTGTGTGTGTGTATGTGTGTGTGTGTGTCTGCGTGTGTGTGTGTGTACTCACCTATTTGTGGTTGGTTCCAGGGTTTGAGACTCGGCTCCTGGCCCCGTCTCTTCACTGACCTCTACTAGGTCCTCTTTCCCCCTGCTCCATGAGCTTTATCATACCTCGTCTTAAAACTATGTATGGCTTCTGCCTCCACTACGTCACTTTCTAGGCTTTTCTACTTCCTCATAACTCTATGACTGAAGGAATACTTCCTAACATCAATTTGACACATCTGAGTCTTCAACTTCCAATTGTGACCCCTTATTTCTGTGTCCCATCTCTGGAACATCCTGTCTCTGTCCACCTTATGTATTCCACGCAGTATTTTGTATGTCGTTATCATGTCTCCCCTAACTCTACTATTATCCAGTGTCGTCAGGCCGATTTCCCTTAACCTTTCTTCGAAGGACATTTCCCTTAGCTCTGGAACTAGCCTTGTTGCAAACCTTTGCACTTTCTCTAATTTCTTGACGTGCTTGACCAGGTGTGGGTTCCAAACTGGTGCTGCATACTCCAGTATGGGCCTGACGTATATGGTGTACAGAGTCTTGAATGATTCCTTACTAATTATCGGAACGCTATTCTCAGGTTTGCCAGGCGCCCATAAGCCGCAGCAGTTATCTGGCTGATGTGTGCTTCCGGAGACGTGCTCGGTGTTATACTCACCCCAAGATCTTTCTCCTTGAGTGAGTTTTGCAGTCTTTGGCCACCTAGCCTATACTCTCTCTGCGGTCCTCTTTGCCCTTCCCCGATCTTCATGACTATACATTTGGTGGGGTTAAGTTCAAGGAGCCAGTTGCTGGACCAGGCTTGTAGCCTGTCCAGGTCTCTTTGTAGTCCTGCCTGATCCTCGACTGATTTAATTCTTCTCATTAACTTCACATCATCTGCAAACAGGGACACTTCTGAGTCTATCCCTTCCATTATGTCATTTACATATACCAAAAACAGTACAGGTCCTAGGATTGACCCTTGTGGAACCCCACTCGTCACAGGTGCCCACTGTGATACCTCATCCCGTACCATGACTCGTTCTTGCTTCCCTGTCAGATATTCTCTGATCCATTGCAGTGCCCTTCCTGTTATACGTGCCTGATCCTCTAGCTTCTGCACTAATTTCTTGTAAGGAACTGTGTCGAAATCCTTCTTGCAGTCCAAGAAAATGCAATCAACCCACCCCTCTCTCTCTTGTGTGTTTGTGAGAGAGAGAGAGAGAGAGAGAGAGAGAAAGAGAGAGAGAGCGAGAGAGAGTATGAGCATGTGGGTGAGTGTGTGTGTGGCTGTGTCAGCCTGTACTCACCTAGTTGTACTCACATAGTTGTGATTGCAGGGGTCGAGTCATAGCTCCTGGCCCCGCCTCTTCACTGGCCGCTACTGGGTAACTCTCCCTGCGCCATGAGCTTTATCATACCTCTTCTTAAAGCTATGTATGGTTCCTGCCTCCACTACGTCACTTTCTAGGCTATTCCACTTCCTGACAACTCTATGACTGAAGAAATACCTCTCTAGAACATCTTGTCTCTGTCCACCTTATCTATTCCTCGCAGTATTTTATATGTCGTTATCATGTCTCTCCTAACCCTCCTGTCCTCTAGTGTCGTCAGGCCGATTTTTAACCTTTCTTCGTAGGAAAATCCCCTTAGCTCTGGGACTAGTCTTGTTGCAAACCTTTGCACTTTCTCTAGTTTCTTGACGTGCTTGACCAGGTGTGGGTTCCAAACTGGTGCTGCATACTTCAGTATGGGCCTGACGTATATGGTGTACAGAGTCTTGAACGATTCCTTAGTGAGGTATTGGAACGCTATTCTTAGGTTTGCCAGCCGCCCGTATGCTGCAGCAGTTATCTGATTGATGTGCGCCTCACGAGATGTGCTCGGTATTATACTCACCCCAAGATCTTTTTCCTTGAGTGAGGTTTGCAGTCTTTGGCCACCTAGATTATACTCTGTCTGCGGTCTTCTTTGCCCTTCCCCGATCTTCATGACTTTACATTTGGCAGGGTTAAATTCAAGGAGCCAGTTACTGGACCAGGCTTGTAGCCTGTCCAGGTCTCTTTGTAGTCCTGCCTGATCCTCAACTGATTTAATTCTTCTCATTAACTTCACATCATCTGCAAACAGGGACACTTCTGAGTCTATCCCTTCCGTTATGTCATTCACATATACCAAAAACAGTACAGGTCCTAGGACTGACCCTTGTGGAACCCCACTCGTCACAGGTGCCCAATCTGACACCTCGTCACGTACCATGACTCGTTGTTGCCTCCCTGTCAGATATTCTCTGATCCATTGCAGTGCCTTTCCTGTTACGTGTTCCTGATCCTCTAGCTTTTGCATTAACCTCTTGTGAGGAACTGTGTCAAACGCCTTCTTGCAGTCCAAGAAAATGTAGTCTATCCACCCCTCTCTCTCTCGTGTCTTACTTCTGTTACCTTGTCATAAAACTCCAGTAGGTTTGTGACACAGGATTTTCCTTCCCTGAAACTGTGCTTGTTGTCGTTTATAAGCTTGTCTTTCTAGGTGCTCCACCACTCTCCTCCTGATGTGTGTGTGTTAGTTAGTTACCATTTTTTTGTCCTAGGCACATGTCCATTAGACACTAGGCCTGTTGTATGTATATATGTGTGTGTGTGTGTGTGTGTGTGTGAAGGAAACACTTCGAAATGTTTCTGCCCCGCCGGGAATTGAACCCGGGCCCTCCGTGCGTGAAGCGAGAGCTTTACCCACCAGGCCATGTGTGTGTGTGTGTGTGTGTGTGAGGAGAGGGAGGAGGTCACTTTATATCCGTTAGGCTACACCAGTCTTCTGAAGGTTTTTAGAATGATCTCTCACTATTCTTAGTTAGCTGACTGGCCAACCGAAGAAAAATCGTTGTCAAAGATATCTGAAGGTATTTAGGGCATTTCGGGTTGCTGAATTCGAAAATGGCAGTAGGTGTTTTTCAAACTGGCTCTAGTACGCGAGATATTGCATAGCTACTCTCAATTAACAGGGAACTTAGACATAACACGTGTATATTTAGTGACAATTTGTATATACATATATTTTTAATAAAGATTAGAATTATATTTTTAAATTATTTAATATTTAAGGAAAGAAATTGTATCAACAACGACCACGTGACAATAAACAAGATAAACATGAGTTCTTCACGAACAGCCTGCTTGAACAATTCCAATGCATTTTGCTACATTTGTGGAGAATACTCTACAGAAACAAAGACAAAAACCTCAGAGATTTTGTAAAGCAAACTTATCTCGTTTATTTAGAGTGGCGCTTAGAGAACAAGACATATAGTGTTCTGAACCTGTGTAGAACTGTCTAAACCTGCAGTTAAAATAACAGCTAATCGGACAAGAGAAGTTGAACTCCTTCCTTACTTCAGAAAAAGATGAAGAACTTGTTTACTGCAATAACATCCCTGGACCTCTTCTTCGAATGGGACTTGAATATAGACCAGGAGATAGGCGGCTGTTTACAGACAGCTCCATTGAAAGCTTGAAATGTGTCTTATTGCACAGTGGTAACTATAGGCATCTCTTCCAATTGCTCACTCAACAAATCTTAAAGAAGAATACGAAAATATCAAAATGGTATTGCAGAAACTTTACTATGGTGAGCACAAGATGTCTATCTGTGTTGATCTGAAGATGGTAAACTTCTTGCTTGGGACAGTAGGGCGGCGAAGGATCATTGGACAAAAGTGACATGGTCTTCAAGACAACACATGACTGTAGGTGCAGCAAACATCGTTAATGAGCCATTGGTTGAAAGGGATCACATAATTCTGCCACCACTCCACATTAAGTTAGGGCTACTGAAGCAGTTCATTAAGGTATTGGATAGAGTTGGCATTTGCTAAAAACACATTTGTAGAACTTTCTCTGGACTAAGTTTGGAAAAGCTGAAAGCTGGAATTGTTCATGGTTCTCAAATTGGAAAGCTTATCAAGGATTCTAATTTCACGAAATTTATGGTATTGATATTTCTGCATGGTGTAGTTATGTGTCACTTGTCTAGAACGTCTTGAGTAATCACACATCAGACAGTTGTGAAGAACTGGTGCAAAATATGATGACAAACTTTATAAATTTAGGTTCTAATATGAGCATGAAGGTTCACTTTCTCCATAGCCACCTAGACAGATTTCTACATAATCTTCGTGGGGTGAGTGAGGACCAAGGTGAGAGGTTCCAACAAGATATAAAGGTGATGGAGGAAAAGTATCAAGGCAGTTGAGACACACACATGATGGCAGACTTTTGCTGGAGCCTCCAGCGCCATTGTGCTGATGACCAACATAAAAGAAAATCATACGTTTTCATATGCAGTAATTAGTAGTATCTGAATTATCTTACTTTGTTAAACTGTTATTATATAGAATAAAGTGATTGTATGTATTACATGATTTGACTTTTGCATGATCTAAAAAATAATTTCAATACGATACGTAAGATATGCGCTCCTGATCACATCTTTTATTTTTCAATAGGATACCGAATTTATCAAAAACTAAGAGCCAATCAAGCAAAACTGATGACATTCGGTATCAGCACTTCAAAATGACCATAAAATCACTATTTATGTTATGCTAGGCTACAGCTCCACTCTTCTGAGATACTTTTAAATTTTCACTCACTGTATTCCTAATTATATATAATAATTATTATTATTATATTACTTACTAGTGTACATGAGATACTATTAAGACACCCACAGATACACTAATCACTGCCCATCGTGGCATGTTAAGACTGTTACATTTTATAGTGTCACACACCCACATGGACATGTCTCCCGACCAGCGTCCCAACTGCTAGAGATTTAAAGACCAGGGTCCCCGTCGTTATACAAGTACCTGGGTTCAACCAGTCAACCACAAGGAAGCCCACCAAAGCTGTGAAGCAAAGTGGTTTACCTGGAGTTTACCTGGAGAGGGTTTCGGGGGTCAACGCCCCCGCGGCTCGGTCTGAGACCAGGCGTCAGGGTGGATTATGGTCTGATCAACCAGGCTGTTACTGCCGGCTGCACGCAAACTGACGTACGAACCACAGCCAGGCTGGTCAGGTACTGACTTTAGGTGCCTGTCCAGCGCCTTCTTGAAGACAGCCAGGGGTCTATTGGTAATCCCCCTAATGTATGCTGGAAGGCAGTTGAACAGTCTTGGGCCCTCCACAAACGGCTCTGGTAGACTTTGCTGCTGGTCGCTACGGTTCTTACCGTGTCTTGTGCTTGTATTTTCGCCTCGTTGTACATAGTTGTAATTATTGTACATAGTCAAAATCGCAAGTTTTACCTATTCTGCACGACATGTATATATATATATATATATATATATATATATATATATATATATATATATATATATATATATATACAAGAAAGCCACGGGGTTTGGAAATCTTTACCTCAATTACTTTCACACTTCTCAGTGCGTCATCAGGAGCTTTGCAATGTTGCAAGAGAGTAACTAAAGAAGGGAGAGAGTTCTCAGAGTAGCGTAATGCGGATGTGTCACCGGCCAGGGTTACCCTTAGAGTGTGGTCAGTAGTCGGTGCCAACCCCACCCAACCACCATCCCCCTACTCCTCATGTGGGGTAGGAGGATTTCTGAGAAACCCTCCTTCCCTGAAACCCTTCATAAATGTTACCTTGCCTACACTCCAACAGCACGTCAAGTCCTAAAAACCATTTGTCCCCATTCGCTCCTATCTGACACACTCACGCACGCTTGCTGGAAGTCCAAGCCCCTCGCACACAAAACCTCCTTTACCTAATCCCTCCAACCTTTCCTAGGCCGACGCCTACCCTGACTTCCCTCTACTACACATTTATACACTCCTGAAGTCATTCTATTTTGTTCCTTCCTCTCTATATGTCCAAACCATCTCAATAACCCCTCCTCAGCCCTCTGGATAATAGTTTTGGTAATCCCACATCTCCCTATCTCCAAACTACGGATTCTCTGCATTATATTCACACCACACATTGCTCTCGGACATGACATTTCCACTGCCTCCAGCCTTCTCCTTGTTGCAACATTCACAACCCATGTCTCACACCCCCACAAGAGTGTTGATATAACTATACTCTCGTACATTCCCCTCTTTGCTTTCATGGATAAAGTTCCCTGTCTCCACAAGCTCCTCAGTGCACCACTCACCTTTTTCCCCTCGTTAATTCTATGATTCACCTCATCCTTCATAGACCCATCTGCTGACACATCCACGCCTAAATATCTGAACACATTCACCTCCTCTATACTCTCTCCCTCCAATCTGATATCCAATCTTCCGTTATCTAATTTTTTTGTTATCATCATCACCTTACTCTTTCCTATATTCATTTATTTCCTTCTTTTACATACCCTACCAAACTCATCCACCAACCTCTGCAACTTCTGTTCAGAATCCCCCAAAAGCACAGTGTCATCAGAAAAGAGCAACTGTGACAACTCCCACTTTGTGTTAGATTCTTTATCTTTTAACCCCACACCTCTTGCCAATATAAATATATATATATATATATATATATATATATATATATATATATATATATATATATATATATATATATATATATATATGCAAAAAGATCACAGTAAACAGGTGATATCAAAATATGCAAGAAAACCACTATAAAAAAATAGAAGAATTCCAAGCGCTTTCGTGACTACTCACATTATCAAGGAACTATAACAAGAAACATGACAAGAAGGGCTTATATAAGGGGCGAGACTACACCTCACAGTCACATCACACTAACAAAGACTACACCTCACAGTAGCGTAACATCGCACGACTCTGTGAAGAGGAACATAAGAAAGGACCTGAAACTCTTCCCAAGAATTAAGATTAGTCCAATTTATTATTAAATTCTTCCCAAATTTTATTAATTATAAATGAATCCAATTTATATAAACCAAAAGAAATATTCATATTATTTTCAAAACTGCTTTTAATGAAACATGATTCTATTATATTTCTCTCAACCATGGACTTGCTTGATACAACCTTCTCAGCATTTTGAAAATCAATTGGATGGTTAAAATCTCTCACATGAATAAATAGAGCATTAGAATCTTGTCCAGTTCTAATGCTATATAATGTTTCCTGTTATAGTTCCTTGATAATGTGAGTAGTCACGAAAGCGCTTGGAATTCTTCTATTTTTTCATAGTGGTTTTCTTGCATATATATATATATATATATATATATATATATATATATATATATATATATATATATATATATATATATATATATATATATATATATATATATATATATATATATATATATATATTTTTTTTTTTTATTAACACATCGGCCGATTCCACCAAGGCAGGGTGGCCCGAAAAAAAAAAACTTTCATCATCATTCACTCCATCACTGTCTTGCCAGAAGGGTGCTTTACACTACAGTTATAAAACTGCAACATTTACACCCCTCCTTCAGAGTGCCGGCACTGTACTTCCCATCTCCAGAACTCAAGTCCGGCCTGCCGGTTTCCCTGAATCCCTTCATAAATGTTACTTTGCTCACACTCCAACAGCACGTCAAGTATTAAAAACCATATGCCTCCATTCACTCCTATCAAATACGCTCACACATGCTTGCTGGAAGTCCAAGCCCCTCGCACACAAAACCTCCTTTACCCCCTACCTCCAACCTTTGCTAGGCCGACCCCTACCCCGCCTTCCCTCCACTACAGATTTATACACTCTCGAAGTTATTCTGTCTCGTTCCATTCTCTCTACATGTCCGAACCACCTCAACAACCCCTCCTCAGCTCTCTGGATAGTAGTTTTGGTAATCCCGCACCTCCTCCTAATTTCCAAACTCCGAATTCTCTGCATTATATTCACACCACACATTGACCTCAGACATGACATCTCCACTGCCTCCAGCCTTCTCCTCGTTGCAACATTCATCACCCATGCTTCAAACCCATATAAGAGTGTTGGTATAACTATACTCTCATACATTCCCTTCTTTACTTCCATGGACAAAGTTCTTTGTCTCCACAGACTCCGAAGTGCTCCACTCACCCTTTTTCCCTCATCAATTCTATGATTCACCTCATCCTTCATAGACCCATCTGCTGACATGTCCACTCCCAAATATCTGAATACATTCACATCCTCCATACTCTCTCCCTCCAATCTGATATCCAATCTTTCGTCACCTAATCTTTTTGTTATCCTCATCACCTTACTCTTTCCTATATTCACTTTCAATTTTCTTCTTTTACACATCCTACCAAATTCATCCACCAACCTCTGCAACTTCTCTTCAGAATCTCCCAAAAGCACAGTGTCATCAGCAAAAAGCAACTGTGACAACTCCCACTTTGTATTTAATTCTTTATCTTTTAACCCCACACCTCTTGCCAAGACCCTCGCATTCACTTCTCTTACAACCCCATCTATAAATATATTGAACAACCATGGTGACATCACACATCCTTGTCTAAGGCCCACTTTTACTGGGAAATAGTCCCCTTCCCTCCTACACACTCTAACTTGAGCCTCACTATCCTCATAAAAACTCTTCACTGCTTTCAGTAACCTTCCTCCTATTCCATACACCTGCAACATCTGCCACATTGCCCCCCTATCTACCCTATCATACGCCTTTTCCAAATCCATAAATGCCACAAAAACCTCTTTACCCTTATCCAAATACTGTTCACCTATATGTTTCACTGTAAACACTTGGTCTACACACCACCTACCTTTCCTAAAGCCCCCTTGTTCATCTGCTATCCTGCTTTCTGTCTTACTCTTAATTCTTTCAATAATAAGTCTACCATACACTTTACCAGGTACACTCAACAGACTTATTCCCCTATAATTTTTGCACTCCCTTTTGTCCCCTTTGCTTTTATACAAAGGAACAATACACGCTCTCTGTCAATCCCTAGGTACCTTACCCTCTTCCATACATTTATTAAATAATAGCACTAACCACTCCAAAACTATATCCCCACCTGCTTTTAACATTTCTATCTTTATCCCATCAATCCCAGCTGCCTTACCCCCTTTCATTCTACCTACTGCCTCACGAACTTCCCCCACACTCACAACTCTCTCTTACACACTCCTACAAGATGTTATTCCTCCTTGCCCTATACACGAAATCACAGCTTCCCTGTCTTCATCAACATTTAACGACTCATCAAAATATTCCCTCCATCTTCCTGATACCTATAACTCTCCATTTAATAACTCTCCTCTCCTATTTTTAACTGTCAAATCCATTTGTTCCCTAGGCTGTCTCAACTTATTAATCTCACTCCAAAACTTTTTCTTATTTTCAACAAAATTTGTTGATAACATCTCACCCACTCTCTCATTTGCTCTCTTTTTACATTGCTTCACAACTCTCTTAACCTCTCTTTTTCTCTCCATATACTCTTCCCTCCTTGCATCACTTCTACTTTGTAAAAACCTCTCATATGCTAACTTTTTCTCCCTTACTACTCTCTTTACATCATCATTCCACCAATCGCTCTTCTTCCCTCCCGCACCCACTCGCCTGTAACCACAAACTTCTGCTGAACACTCTAACACTACATTTTTAAAACTACCCCATACATCTTCGACCACATTGCCTACACTCTCACTAGCCCATCTATCCTCCAATAGTTGTTTATAAATTACCCTAACTGCCTCCTCTTTTAGTTTATAAACCTTTACCTCTCTCTTAGTTACTGCTTCTATTTTCCTTGTATCCCATCTACCTTTTACTCCCACTGTAGCTATAACTAAAAAGTGATCTGATATATCTGTGGCCCCTCTATAAACATGTACATCCTGAAGTCTACTCAACAGTCTTTTATCTACCAATACATAGTCCAACAAACTACCGTCATTATGCCCTACATCATATCTTGTATACTTATTTATCCTCTTTTTCTTAAAATATATATTACCTATAACTAAACCCTTTCTATACAAAGTTCAATCAAAGGGCTCCCATTATCATTTACACCTGGCACCCCAAACTTACCTACCACACCCTCTCTACATGTTTCTCCTACTTTAGCATTTATGTCCCCTACCACAATTACTCTCACTTGGTTCAAAAGTTCCTATACATTCGGTTAACATCTCCCAAAATCTCTCTCTCTCTCCTCTACACTCCTCTCTTCTCCAGGTGCATACACGCTTATTTTGACCCACTTTTCGCATCCGACCCTTATTTTAATCCACATAATCCTTGAATTTACACATTTATATTCCCTCTTCTCCTTCCATAACTGATCCTTAAACATTATTGCTACCCCTTCCTTAGCTCTAACTCTCTCAGATACTCCTGACTTAATCCCATTTATTTCTCCCCACTGAAACTCGCCTACCCCCTTCAGCTTTGTTTCGCTTAGGGCCAGGACATCCAACTTCTTTTCATTCATAACATCAGCAATCATCTCTTTCTTATCATCCGAACTACATCCACGCACATTCAAACACCCCAGTTTTATAAAGTTTTTCTTCTTCTCTTTTTTAGTAAATGTATACAGGAGAATCGGTTACTAGCCCATTGCTCCCGGCATTTTAGTCGCCTCATACGACACGCATGGCTTACGGAGGAAAGATTCTTTTCCACTTCCCCATGGACAATATAGAAAATAAAAAGAACAAGAGCTATTAAGAAAAAGAAGAAAAACCTAGATGTGTGTACGTATATATATATGCATGTGCATGCCTGTGTAGTGTGATCTAAAGTGTAAGTAGAAGTATCTAGATATACCTGTTATCCAACGTGTTTATGAGACAGAAAAAAGACACCAGCAATCCTACCATCATGTGAAACAGTTTCAGGTTTCTGTTTCACAGTCACCTGGCAGGATGGTAGTACCTCCCTGGGTGGTTGCTGTCTACCAACCTACTATATATATATATATTATATATATATATATATATATATATATATATATATATATATATATATATATATATATATATATTATATATATATATATAATAATTTATATATATATATAATATATATATATATATATATATATATATATATATATATATATATATATATATATATATATATATATATATATATATATATATATATATAAATTATATATATAGGGAGGTACCACCTCTAGAACTTTATTGGGACCCTCATCCTCAGAGAAGACAATAAACGTACCTCAGGGAAAACTCGAAGTTCTCCCCGGAGCTGTTTGAATATTTTCTTCTCCTACCACCCCCTATATATAATATATGAATGCTTTATTAATAGGCAGAATACATTGATAGAAAACACAAACATGAACATGAATACAATGGTAAAATATGTCAAAGATTATGAATCTCCTCCAGCTCCTCCGAAGCTGGACGCGAACCAAGTATGCAGCATGCGTTTCCCTTCTGGATGGCCACGCTGAGACGCTGGAACATGAACGTGGCTGCCCTTGGGTCCCTGGTGGTGTCGAAGAGTCTGGAACCCAGTTCTTTAAGGAAACGTGTTGCATTTTTTCCCCACGCTCCCAAGGTCTCTGATCCCACTGGGACAAATTGATACTGTTGGCTTATGTCCCTGTACTTGCCATTCTTGTACTCCTCTCTGTGGTCAGCAGCTCATCCCTGTCGCCCGACACTGTGATGGATGTAGGTGTCAACCAGTGTCGACACACAGGTATAATCCCATGCTAAGAGCTTGCCATTCTTCCAAGAATAGATGGTGACCCCGTCGGGGCGGTTTGCTGGGTTGTGGGCATTGTTGGCTGTTAGTGATCGAGGCTCACTCTCGGCTGGGCATCCATCTGTAGCTGGATATGTATATATATATATATATATATATATATATATATATATATATATATATATATATATATATATATATATATATATATATATATATATATATATATATATATATATATAAATGCTAAAGTAGGAGAAACATGTAGAGAGGGTGTGGTAGGTAAGTTTGGGGTGCCAGGTGCAAATGATAATGGGAGCCTTTTGATTGAACTTTGTATAGAAAGGAGTTTAGTTATAGGTAATACATATTTTAAGAAAAAGAGGATAAATAAGTATACAAGATATGATGTAGGGCGAAATGACAGTAGTTTGTTAGACTACGTATAGGTAGATAAAAGACTGTTGAGTCGACTTCAGGATGTACATGTTTATAGAGGGGCCACAGATATATCAGATCACTTTTTAGTTATAGCTACAGTGGGAGTAAAAGGTAGATGGGATACAAGGAAAATAGAAGCAGTAAGTAAGAGAGAGGTGAAGGTTTATAAACTAAAAGAGGAGGCAGTTAGGGTAAGATATAAACAACTATTGGAGGATAGATGGGTTAGTGAGAGTGTAGGCAATGGGGTCGAAGATGTATGGGGTAGATTTAAAAATGTAATGTTAGAGTGTTCAGCAGAAGTTTGTAGTTATAGGTGAGTGGGTGCGGGAGGGAAGAAGAGCGATTGGTGGAGTGATGATGTAAAGAGAGTAGTAAGGGAGAAAAAGTTAGCATATGAGAGGTTTTTACAAAGTAGAAGTGATGCAAGGATGGATGAGTATATGGAGAGAAAAAGAGAGGTTAAGAGAGTTGTGAAGCAATGTAAAAAGAGAGCAAATGAGAGAGTGGGTGAGATGTTATCAACAAATTTTGTTGGAAATAAGAAAAAGTTTTGGAGTTAGATTAATAAGTTGAGGAAGCCTAGGGAACAAATGGATTTGACAGTTAAAAATAGGAGAGGAGAGTTATTAAATGGAGAGTTAGAGGTATCGGGAAGATGTAGGGAATATTTTGAGGAGTTGTTAAATGTTGATGAAGACAAGGAAGCTGTGATTTCGTGTATAGGGCAAGGAGGAATAACATCTTGTAGGAGTGTGGAAGAGCCAGTTGTGAGTGTGGGGGAAATTCGTGAGACAGTGGGTAGAATGAAAGGGAGTAAGGCAGCTGGGATTGATGGGATAAAGATAGAAATGTTAAAAGTATGTGGGGATATAGTTTTGGAGTGGTTGGTGCTATTATTTAATAAATGTATGGAAGAGGGTAAGGTACCTAGGGATTGGCAGAGAGCGTGTATTGTTCCTTTGTATAAAGGCAAAGGGGACAAAAGAGAGTGCAAAAATTATAGGGGAATAAGTCTGTTGAGTGTACCTGGTAAAGTGTATGGTAGAGTTATTATTGAAAGAATTAAGAGTAAGACAGAAAGCAGGATAGCAGATGAACAAGGGGGCTTTAGGAAAGGTAGGTGGTGTGTAGACCAAGTGTTTACAGTGAAACATATAGGTGAACAGTATTTGGATAAGGGTAAAGAGGTTTTTGTGGCCTTTATGGATTTGGAAAAGGCGTATGATAGGGTGGATAGGGGGGCAATGTGGCAGATGTTGCAGGTGTATGGAATAGGAGGTAGGTTACTGAAAGCAGTGAAGAGTTTTTATGAGGATAGTGAGGCTCAGGTTAGAGTGTGTAGGAGGGAAGGGACTATTTCCCAGTAAAAGTGGGCCTTAGACAAGGATGTGTGATGTCACCGTGGTTGTTCAATATATTTATAGATGGGGTTTTAATAGAAGTGAATGCGAGGGTCTTGGCAAGAGGTGTGGGGTTAAAAGATAAAGAATCAAATACAAAGTGGGAGTTGTCACAGTTGCTTTTTGCTGATGACACTGCACTGTGCTTGTGGGAGATTCTGAAGATAAGTTGCAGAGGTTGGTGGATGAATTTGGTAGGGTGTGTAAAAGAAGAAAATTGAAAGTGAATATAGGAAAGAGTAAGGTGATGAGGATAACAAAAATATTAGGTGACAAAAGATTGGATATCAGATTGGAGGGAGGGAGTATGGAGGAGGTGAATGTATTCTGATATTTGGGAGTGGACATGTCAGCAGATGGGTATATGAAGGATGAGGTGAATCATAGAATTGATGAGGGGAAAACGGTGAGTGGAGCACTTCGGAGTCTATGGAGACAAAGAACCTTGTCCATGGAAGTAAAGAGGGGAATGTATGAGAGTATAGTTATACCAACACTCTTATATGGGTGTGAAGCATGGGTGATGAATGTTGCAATGAGGAGAAGGCTGGAGGCAGTGGAGATGTCATGTCTGAGGTCAATGTGTGGTGTGAATATAATGCAGAGAATTCGGAGTTTGGAAATTAGGAGGAGGTGCGGGATTACCAAAACTATTATCCAGAGAGCTGAGGAGGGGTTGTTGAGGTGGTTCGGACATGTAGAGAGAATTTAACGAGACAGAATGACTTCGAGAGTGTATAAATCTGTAGTGGAGGGAAGGCAGGGTAGGGGTCGGCCTAGGAAAGGTTGGAGGGAGGGGGTAAAGGAGGTTTTGTGTGCGAGGGGCTTGGACTTCCAGCAAGCATGTGAGAGCGTATTTGATAGGAATGAATGGAGACAAATTGTTTTTAATACTTGACGTGCTGTTGGAGTGTGAGCAAAGTAACATTTATGAAGGAATTCAGGGAAACCGGCAGGCCGGACTTGAGTCCTGGAGATGGGAAGTACAGTGTCTGCACTCTGAAGGAGGGGTGTTAATGTTGCAGTTTTGTAGCTGTAGTGTAAGCACGCATCTGGCAAGACAGTGATGGAGTGAATGATATATATATATATATATATATATATATATATATATATATATATATATATATATATATATATATATATATATATATATATATATATTATATATATATATATATATTTAAGCGTATAAGAGAACACTTTATAAAGGGCTCAGTTTTAAATTAATTTTTGCTAATTGACCATTGGGAAGGAGTCCTTGACTTTAGTTCTTGTGGTGGAGCATTTTGACATGTTCTTAGGAAATTTATCACGTGTGGTCACCGTCTTCAGTGACCATAGTCCTCTGTCATACCTCAGCTCAATGAAGAACAAGAGCACCCGACTGATGTGATGGGCCTTGCGGTTGCAACTTTTCAACCTCACCATACGCCACATAGCCGGCAAAGATAATGTGCTGGCCAACGTCCTCTCCAGATTGTAATTGTTAGGATGTGTGAAGGACAACATGGGTAGTAAGCTCCTTATTTCCCTCGTAGTCATAAAATAAAATTTGAGTTAATCTGGCCATAAGGAATTTTTTTAGTGAGGAGACACTAGCTCCCATGCACAGGTGTCTTGAACCTACGCTACCCCTACTGTCTGATGCCTAGCTCTAAGGTCAAGTCATTGACCTCTTCGCTCACGGGCCGAGAGGTTGTCCTGCGCAGTTGCTCCTGGTCCAGGCTTTGCGCAACTTCCGATTTTCTCCAAGATGGCGACCAGTGTTCGGAGGAGGAGCAACACGGTGTGTGTGGAGCTTCTTAAGGGAGCCATTTACCCAGCTAACGCTTCTGTGTTGCTGCCGGCGATAATCCGTGACACTTTTTGTATTTGTCATGAAGACCTATATGGCATTGCGCTAAATGGTTCGACGAGGATCTTCGTGAAGTTTGGTACCGTGGAGGCATATGAAAAAACTGTGGAGAGGTACCAGGAGAAGCACCTCACTGTCAACACTGGGATAGAAGTCCGGCTCAGGGATGCCTCTAAACATTACACCTTTGTGAGGGTCCGTAATGTGCCATTTGAGGCCATTGGATTGGATGTCAGTGAGGCCTTTGAAAGGTATGGTGTGGTGCATTCTACGACTATGGGAAGGTGGACTGAAGGAATATATGCTGGGTTGCCAGAAGGTTCCTTCACATTGAAAATGACTTTGAAAAGGCCTATACCGTCCTATGTACTGCTGGAGGCCTTTAGGACGCAGGTGTTTGTTACCTACCCGGGACAGCGTAGGACATGTCGTATGTGTGGGGAATATGATCACATGGCGGCGGGTTGTCCCACCGTCATGGCCCCAAGACCAATGGTTACACAGGTACCTGTGATGCATAACTCCTTGGAGGAGCCAACACCTGAGATTGTGGAAGGACTGGGAAAGGCCAGTGGGGCAGAAGTGGGGAAGGTGTGGGGAAAGTTGTGTAACGTCCCTGAGGAGTTGAAAGCTCCAACAATCGATGGGCCTGGAAAAGATAATGAGTCTGGGGATTTGGTGGAGGTGGGTGACCTCAGGTGGACCTATCGCAACCATTGCAAGAGATGTTGCGAACGTTTCTGGAAGATCCGGAGGTGATTTCCTCTGGAGTTGAAAGGGCACTTACAGGTGGGGAGGGTAGGCTTAATCAGGACGTGAATGTGCCAGAAGCTGGGAAGACAGGTTGCAGGTGCAGGAAGTGGAGGCTGATGTGCATAGGGATGGGGACACGGATGTAATGGAGGTAGGGGAGAATCAAGAAAGAGGGCAGGAGAGGTGTCAGATGATGATGTCCTCACACCTGGCCAGCGTACAGGTAAGAAAACATATGTAAGATGGCACGGAAGGGAAGGTGGGGCCACAGGTGAGGTATGGGATCAGGAGTGAGAGTGTTAGAGATAAAGGTTTAGGAAGGGTGCAACGGCCCGCCCACAGAAGCACAGAGGAAAGCCCCCTTTGGCGTATTCAAGTGTTTAACGATTAATGAATGGCCTAAGGGCAGAAATTAAACGTAGGTGGGTGGAGGTAGTGTTAAGACGATATGACGTAGAAGCGTAATTTTTATACAAGAACATAATTTTAGGTGTGGTCGAGAGTTGAGATTGAAAGGTTATGAGGTGTATGCAGGTATGGGGTTTTTTGCGTGTGCCGGGGCTTTCAAATGGGGTGATGGTGGTAGAGAGTCAGTCCTTTTACCTTGTCATCATGGGAGCATGTGGGAAGTGAGTGGTAAGGGTAAAAGGGGGAGTGGGGTGGGGTACAATGCCCTTAGGTATATATGCGCTGTTGCTAATAAGTATCAGAAGGGTTTTAATCATTTGGGCATGTAAAGTTTGTGCGATATAGCTGGGATGGAATAGTGTGATCGGATTAGGATTGGGGCGAAGAAGGGTGTTTTAGTTCAAAAGGGGGATGGTGGGGGCGGTGGGGGTGGTGGATGTGGTGGGGAAGGGATGAGTTGGTGGAATATCTCTTAAGGAATAATTATGCGGCAAGACTGGATCGAATATATGTAAAACAAGGTGTGGATGTGCAAAAAGGTGGAAATCTTTGATTTGGTTTTCAGATCAGGTTTATTGAAGGGGGGGGGAAAGGTTTGTGCATGTGTATAAAGTTTTGAGAAGTGAATACAAAATTATTGGAAAGGGGGAAGGAGGAGAGGCATTTAAAGTAGTGGTGGGAAGGTTGTAGGGGAGGGGGATAAAGTAAATTTTAAATGGTGAAATAGAGAGCGGGAAAGTAAATTAAAGAAATGTATAAAGGGGATTAGGATGAGAAATGGATAAGTATGGTATCAAGAGTATTTGGAGAGCTTTAATGAGTGTCAGGGGGGGGATTGGAGGAAAAATTATGGTGAGTGTGGTAGAGTTGAGGGCAAAGTTAAGAACTACAGGAGGAAGATTTCATGGACTAAGGATTCGAAGTGGTATGAAGAAGTTTTGTGGGGAATAAAGTGTCAAAGGTAGTGTTAAGAAATTTTCAATGGCGAAGGAAAGGTATGTTGATAGAGTCATTGAAGGTGGAAGAAGTGAGAGAGGTATCAGGGAACAGTGAGGACACGGAGGATGGGAGTACGCAGAGGTTGGTTTTGTAACAAATATGAAGGGAGACAGAATGAGAGGCTAAAGTAGGATATTGAGGAATTGGAAGTATTAGGTGAGGAAGAGAGGAAGGAATGAGGGGGAAAATTTTTGGGGGAGGAGGTATGGAGGCGGTGAGGGGTTTGGGAGATTGGAAGTGCCTGGCTAGCCGGTTGCCGGGAAATTGTATGTTACATTGGCAGGTTTTGAAGGGTATCGTTAAAATGGTAAATGAACGAAAGAGGAGGGAATATGGGTGAGTCGATGAGAACAGGGGTTGCAGTACTAGTGGCAAAAGGGGGTATCAGGAGGTTAGTGATTATAGAGTGCATTATTGACTGCAGATTATAAAATATTTGCAAAGATTTTAGCAAACGGATCAAGAGGTTAGAATGTTGCATGAGGATAATACAGTGCGGACGGAGATATCAGAAGCAGGGCATAAACGTTAAAAGCAGTTTATGAGAATAGTCAGATGGGAGGAGTATTGGGGTGGATTAGCAGAGGGCATATGATAGGGTGGACAGGGAAATGTTATTGGATATTTTGGGTAGGCAAGGGTTTGGGAGGTAGTTATAGGATGGGTTCGAACTTTGTTGAGGGGCTTTAGTTAGGGTGCAAATTAATGGGAATGTGGGAAGAAAGGTGGAGATGAAGAAGGGTCTGCGGCAGGGATGTCCGCTGTCGCAGATCCTTTTTGCCTTATACAGATCCGTTTTATAGGTTGGTGGAGGAGAGGGTTTACGGGAGGGTGACATGGAGGAGGATGCAGGGAATATTGTTGGTTATGTAATGATACCTACAGTGTTGGTCAGGTCTGAGAAGCAGTTGAGTATGATCAATGAGTTGGTTGAAAAGTTTGGGAAGGCAACGGGAATGAGGGTGAATAGAAAAATCTAATTTATTGAGGTAGGCAGTTGGTCGGGGGAACGTTGGAGAAACGGGAGGATGGAGTTGTGTGAAAACTATAAAAATATGTGGATAGTGTTCAGCGCTGATCCTTTGGTGGCTAGAGAGGTAAATTCAAGATTGGTAGTGGATGCTGCTATTGATAGGATGAAGGGATGGGAATGAGAGAGGTAACTTTGTTGCAAAGGGTGGTAGTTATTAACGTTTTAGTGTATAGTAAATTGTGGTTTAGGCGGTGGTATATCCTCTCTTAGAGGTGGATGTTGCAGCGGTTGTTGAAGTACGTGTTGAAGTTTGTATGGGGAATGGGAGACATTGGATGTGTAGGGAAGTAGTGGAAACGAGGGTGAGGTGGGGGTTAGGGTTGGTGCCCTTGAGGTGTAGGTTAAGGAGTGTTTTTGTGAGGCATGAGTTTTGATGAGGGGAGGAGGGGGACGAAACGTGGGTTTGGTGATGAAGGAGGTGCGAAGGTGGTGGGGAGGAAAGGATATATTGCTTTGTGAGGCTATTTTACGAGGGTTATTGGTTATGAAGGAGCCGGAAGGTGTAGAGTGTCGTTGGATAGGTTGGGGATGGAGAGAATGGAGATGCAAGGGAGTGAGGTTTATCCTTTGTATGATTGGAAAGGAATTTGGGGTGGTTAAAGAAGTTGAAGGTGCACCCAAGGGTGAGGGAAACAGGGTATAGGTTTCTTCAGGGTATTTTGCGTCCAGGGCCCAGCTTTATGTAATGGGGTTGAGTGGGGATGGGTATTGTCGTAGGTGTGGGGAGGTAGATACAGCTTATCACGCCATCTATTTTTGTGAGGGTTTGGAAGCAGTGAGGAAATGGTTTGGGGGTTTTGAGGATGGTAGGTGGGGAGGGGTATCCGTTTTGAGGGCTTTGAGTTTAGATTTGGGGAAGTTCTCGGAAAGCATACGAGAGGGATGTCTTATTTGTGTTGGATTTTATACATATATCTTGGGTATGAGGGACGTAGAGGGATGGTTCGAATAAGGGCTTTAGGAGCGGGGTTTTATAGGACAAAATGTAGGAATCGGAGTTTGTATAGTGGGGTATGGAACAGGGCTTTTTCGAGTGGTTATCAAGAGATGACAGTGAATAGCATGTTGAGGGTGCCAAGGTGAAAGGACTGGTGTTGATTATGGTAGAAGTCACGGGAGGTGAAATGGGTAGAGGGTGGTAGGAGGATAGTAATGTAGGTAGGGAGGGGAGGGGGTGGGGGTTTGTGTTTTAAAGGGATTGGGAGGGGGGTAGTAGCTGGGTATTCTAGGTTCGGCAATAGATCAGGGAAATGGGTGGGGGAATTTTCTGGTTCAGTGCTCTAGTCTGGGAAATAAGATAAAAAAAGTAGTGGTATTGTTCATTTAGACACCTTGAGGTAATGGGAACATTATGATTATGCTCTAGTGTCTAGTGTAATGTAGTGAGGTGCTATGTTGTTTGGCATATGTAATTTATGTTGATAATTATAAGCGTTCATATGTTTGGAACGCTCTTATGTATGTAATATGTACATATACCTGTCTCTTAATGTGTAATGTCAGGATTAGAATTAAGGAATATTATTAGAATAACAGCAAAGGAAAGTAATATGTGTATTTAAGTATATTAATGTTTTTTTATATACGGTTAGGGTGTGGTGCGCAGTGCACTGCGAGGTCAGTGAGAGACAGTCCAAGTTTAATTGTTTCATCTTGTGGAGAACATTTGACAGAATTCAAGAGGATGCATGGAAATAATGGTACCATGTAATATACAGTTCTGATTGTACAATTTAGTGTAAATAGTACAATTTAGTGTAGATTTAGGGGTGTAGGGTGTGCTATGTATACATATAGTTGGTTTACTCAAAGATTTCAGAGGGGAGTTTTATGTTAGGAAGGTTAAGGAGGGGGGGGCATATTGCTTTTGTAAGTTTTGACTAGTGGTTTTTTTTTGTTCATAGAGGCTCCTTGATGTTATGAGCAATATGATGATCATGTATTCGTAACAAGTATAATGTGGTGAGTTTCTATGTCGATTAGAATATGTAAATTATGTTGGCAATTATAAGCGTTCATATGTTTAGAACGTTTCCATGTATGTAATATGTATATATACCTGTTTCTTAATAAAATACATGTGGTGGTGGTCATAACCTGCCAAAGATACTTATAACCCAGCGGGAGCCGGGTAGCAGTGACATCCAAGAGTCCGCTTATTCTGTTGGATGCACCACAGACATGTGGCTCCTCCTGCATGATAGAACGATAAACTGACTGATGTTAATCTCCCTCTGTCTTAGGTCAATAAAGTTCAGTTGAAGTTCTTTTCGCATTATTCTCAAACTGCTAACAGCCCAAGATTGTAATTTACTCCCTCTTTGAAGACATATAACTTAGCCAATTCATCAGTTCTGTCATGCATCTGAAGACCAATTTGAGATGGAATCTACAGAAGGTGCACTCCGATTCTCTGTCTACAATCCTACCATACCTGTGTCTGGCTTCTGACAAGCATGCCACAGTTTAGGAGTTGAGAGTATTTATGGATGACAGAGAATTAGTTACAATTAAAGTGTCGACCTTAGATACATGGACGCATTTGAGTGCAAGGAGTATGGCAAATAGTTCTGTTTGAAGGTCAGAGGCCCAGTTATTGATGCGTGCTCCAATTTCTTTATGAGTGCCATCACTCTGTATGACAACAGCAGCACTACCAGCTGCACCAGTGTATGACAACAGCAGCACTACTAGCTGCACCAGTGGATTGGTGAACACAACCATCAACATAAATAATTTGTGAGTGTGCTGTGTGACTAAGTCATCAATACAGCTTAAGGCATCTTGCTTGGCTTCAAGGCGAAGCTTTGGTTGAGATTTAATTAGTTTTTTAAATGAAAGAGAGGGATAGTGGTTTGGAATGGGGTAATATCCCATGAAGCAGGGAAGTGCCGCTGTTACCTTACTTGACATAGATCATGTATCTGGTTCATGCGGAGGTCAGTTCCAGTTTTTATGACCCATCTGGCGGAGTGTTCGCCAGTGCTGAGGAAAGTTTGGAGGGCTTCTGTGCATGGGGTTTGAATGGGCTTACCTGAGCATATTGACCCCAATGAGAACAATTCTCTTTTCAGTGACACGATCTCTGATGCTTGGGATATCAAGTTCTTTCCGCATATTTTGTATTTTGGCAGTACGAGGGCATCCTAGGATGATCCTCACTGCTTCGTTCTGCAGTTTTTTCCAGCCGTCCAAGCTTCCAGTCAGACACAAGAGCAAGTAGTGGCGCGGCATCATCAACTAATGATCCAATATAAGCAAAATACATAATTTTCACAGTTTTAACAACAGCATCAAACCTGGGAAAAAAAACCTGCCACAGCTCTAAGTGCTTTCAGCGTTTCTGACAACAAAGTCTTGCTACAACAAGTCCAAATAATTATGTTTAAGGAACGAATAGAAAATACACATTAGTGAGATTTTTAACACTGCTTCTGAAACAGCAGATCCCGAATAAGTGGGCAGGTACTAGAGAGCACAGTGCAAGTCTCCTTCAAATATGACAGGTATTTAAATTTATTCACTTTTAGAGGAATTCAAAATTTCTATTTGACATAGTTATCCCGTATGGCATTTTGAACTATCTGAAGTGAGCGAGACCTTCCCCTCCCCCAGGAAAACCCAAACGAGGGCATAGAAATACATGTTAAGGCCATTCCTTATTTTTGCTCTGGGTTTTATCCCCTCCTGGAAATTACTTACGCCCTCCTATGGGAGGTGAGCCCCCCGCTGATGAAGACTGTTGTATACTGATGGACATCAACGCTGCCTGCTAGCTGGATGGACATCAACGCTGCCTGTTAGCTGGATGGATATCAACGCTGCCTGCTAGCTAGATGGATATCAACGCTGCCTGCTAGCTGGATGGATATCAACGCTGCCTGCTAGAGAAGACTGAACCTACCGCTTGACTCTCAGGCAAATTCAGCAAATACCCGATTGTTTACAACAATTGTGTAATTTTGTAACACTGCTGAGATGAATGTTGATTTACCTGTGAAGCTTCAATGTAATGGTGCCTACTTAAAGTGGGTTGTAGCCAAATTAACTTCACTGACAGTCACAATATAGAGATTCATTAGTCTTCAAATCCTTTCAGTGCGAGAGTGGTGTTGAAAACAAGTCAGCATTCCTTACTGTGAGATCGCCCACCTTAATTAGTTTGGGTACAGGAAGGTCATTGACCTTCCTGTACCCAAACGATGTGTTAGAGGAACGAGGAGAAAAGTGAAGGAGTGGAAGTAATTAATGCGGGAGTGACTAGCACCTGGAGTGCAGGTGGAGTGTTGTCCTGACAGGTCTGGTAGACGGACGGGGGAGAACATTACCGTGGCTGAGTGTGTGCTAAGAGTCAGTCAGTGTTAACTGACTGCCACCTCCGAGGGAGACAGTGTAAAAACTTGAGATATCAGTAAAGGGCAGTGTAGAACCTTGTGAACACTGTGCCTTGGAATTTCCCCTCAGTATTAGCTTCCCCCTCGATAATATCAGCCCCTTCCCTGTTATATTGTAATGTAATATTGGTAAAGAGAATTAATGGACATAGAAATAGAAATAGAGGTTGGCTAATTAAAATTAATTAAATCATTTAGCCAGATGGGAAGTGATCTGTGGATGGCGAGGTCTTCCCACAGTGGGAATTTTCGCCGGCTCTTCAATCTACGTGGCGACGAGAGGCCAGCTGGCACAGGGTCGTAAGTGTGACTGACTAGCGAGCCTGAGATAAAAAAAAACTCGCGTATACTGGCACTTATGTTGTCAACTTGAGGCCTACAGTAGCGAGACAATGGGTGAACCTTATGCTTCTTACGCCTATATTCCTAGTCCAACTTAACTTTCGAAACTACCATCTTATGCTAGGTGCTAAACTACTAGTAGCTTACAACTTAACTAACTTACACTTCAGATTTAAGGTAGGGGTTATGGCAGCGACGCTGGCTACAGGACCTCTTGAGTTAGGGAAAGGGCTAGAAACGTCTCCCTGAACGACAACCCTCGCTTCTTAATAGTTCTAGCTGTGCCTAGAACGGGGAAACTGTTTTTCCCCACAACACTGCCATAACAACATACTGGATTGAGAGATATGGAAGAAAATGTAAAAAAATAAGCCCAGTGAAAAGCAGGGGCGCCATGGGCACAATAAGAGAACACTTTATCAACATCCGTGGTCCCAGACGGTTTAACACTCTAACAAAGGATGTCAGAAACACTTCCGGGAGAAGCAGATAAGGAAGAGGAAACTGCCCATCCAGACTGTGATGGATATATGGGCCAGTGGGATGCCAACAGCAACAGCCTGGTTAACCAGGCAAACAGTAGATAAACCAGGCCCAGGGCCGGGCTGCCGAGAAGGAAAACTCTGGAAAACCGTCAAGGGTATATCAAAAGTACTTGTCTTCTCTGCAGTACCTATACTGCAATAGTATTATACTACTACCGAGTACTGTGTTCAAGGAGAGAGAGAGAGAGAGAGAGAGAGAGAGAGATACAGACAGAGAAAGAGAGAGACAGAGAGAGACAGACAGACAGACAGAAGCGTGTGTGTACCAGTGGAGATGAGAGAAGCGTTGTGTGGTAGTTAGTGGTAATGAACAGTAATTGTTGGGCGGAGACGAGGCTCTCTCTCTCTCTCTCTCTCCACCACCCACCCACCCATCCATCCACCCGCTTTCACATCCCACTTCCACCACCCACCGTCTACTTGCACCACCAAAACAACATGGGTGGGTTCACAGGAGGATGTTCCTGCCTCTCGCAACTGCTGAACCACAACCACTGTGAAAGTCTTCGACAAGTGTGATCATGGCGTAATAACACAGAAAATACGTCCAGACGGAGTAGCTGCAAGTGGCCAGACACACATCAACCATACTAACAACTGGGAGCCAAACAGTAAGACACTAAAACCAGAAGCTGCCATAGTGAAAAAACCTCTATACCTGGAGGAACAGAACTTCCCTCCGGTTCTCTAACACTGAGATACACACACACGGGGCCAGGAGCTATGAATCGACCCCTGCAACACAGACACACACACACACACACACAGTCTGGAAAGTGACGTGATGGAGGCAGGAACCATACATAGTTTTACGACGAGGTTTGACAAAGCTCATGGAGCAGAGAGAGGACCTAGTATCGATCAGTAAAGAGGCGGGGCCAGGAGCTATGAATCGACCCCTGCAACCACAGTTAGGTGAGTACACACCCAAACATACACACACTCACATACTTAAACATGACTCCCACATTACCACACTGGCACAAATGTTCATATCACGTTATAAGTTCCCACATCTATTAAAAACACGTTAACACTGCTGACGTGATCACGGTGCCACTGTCACCTCACGTACCATTAACACACTGACGTGACAACCCTGAATTCGCATGTGTTAACACGAAGAACAAGTCTTCCTCACACATGAGAGGAATTAACCCTGACCCCCTCCACTCTTACCCACAAACCCTCTTCATCAATCTTTATAACTTGTGGCTGAGATAGTCGTCTGCTGCCGCCGCCGCCGCCACCTATAAGCAAATAAAATAGTACTTGGAATGTTAATTCTCTTGTAAAGAGATTAACTGGGCTTTAAAACATAAGATCTCCCTTCATCTCTGCTAATGGAAAGAGGGAGAGATCATGACTCCTTAGCTACATCTGCATCTGGCCAGTGTGGGAAGGTACAGAGGGGGCTTAGCCCCCTTATCAGCCCTTATTGGAGATGAATTTCTCCACACAGCCAGCTGTGGTTGCTGGGGTAGTCTAAGTTGCATCAGGCTTGCACTGCAAACACCTGTGGAGAAAACGTGTTGCCCAACAACACTTCACAGGGACGACGTTACGCTCCGTTAGAGCTTTATCAAGTGACTTCAAGCTCTACACAGAGCGAAACGTTGTCCTCCCAACAATAGTTTGTTCTACAATGTGTGTCTGTTCTTCAGTGTCTCAGTTCATGGCCCCGTCTCACCACGCCATGTTCTGCTACACACACCCTTCCTGCTGACTGCTAATTATTCCCTCACACACACACACACACGCATATATATATATATACATACAAGAAAGCCACGGGGATGGAAATCTTCAGCTCAAGTACTTTCACAAGTCTCTATGCATCATCAGGAGCTATGCAATATTATGGAAGGACGAAATCTGAAGGAAGGGGGGGTGAATTTAACGTTGTGGAGAAAGGGAGGAGCGGGGGAGGGGAGGAGAAGGGAAGGGGGCAGGAGGAAGAGGAGGGAGAGGACAAATAAACTTTGACCTGGTAGGTCACTCAGCACTCCTTGGAATAAAAATAAATACGCAACACACAACATTACCTTGTTGTGTGTTACGAACGAAACATAAGTCAATACTACCATATGTTATATTACCAACAGCAGCTCTTAACAACCCCATTAACTTGTCAATATTACAATATTCTCCTAAAAAGTTCCCCAAGGTCCCTACAGGCATCCGGTAACTTGAAGACCCATTAAGTGACACTGTTGGAGTCGTGGGCAGTTAAAATGTGTTCCACAGTCATCTGCACAGAGGGGCAGGAACACCTGCAAACAGGTGGTGGAGGGTGAGGTGTGTGGCACTGATTCTCAATCGACAGAGAATAATGCCAAGTGACTATTCCTGTTGACAGAGGGCCAAGCACATACCTGTCGAACCTGCATAACTTGCTGTATCACCTGTAGGACCCAAAGGGCCAAATTTGAGGAAAAACGTGTAGATGGCTGGATGAGAGATTGACCCTGAACAAAAGAAATTTGACCTCTGGTACTGTAGTGTAAGCTTTTCACGTCCAGGTGTTAGGCAGGTCACACTTAGGAGCTAAATACGCGTTTCGAATTAGTTATTAATGTTGGTCCGTTGCGCTCCATGTATAGCTACTACTGATACTCCAGAGTGGAGGCTTGCATGATACTGATAATCACTCCAGAGTGGGAGGCTTATATGACGCTGATAATCACTCCAGAGAGGGAGGCTTGTATGACACTGATAATCACTCCAGAGTGGGAGGCTTGTATGACGCTGATAATCACTCGAGAGAGGGAGGCTTGTATGACGCTGATAATCACTCCAGAGAGGGAGGCTTGTATGACGCTGATAATCACTCCAGAGAGGGAGGCTTGTATGACGCTGATAATCACTCCAGAGGGAGGCCTGTATGACGCTGATAATCACTCCAGAGAGGGAGGCTTGTATGACACTGATAATCACTCCAGAGAGGGAGGCTTGTATGACACTGATAATCACTCCAGAGGGAGGCTTGTATGACACTGATAATCACTCCAGAGAGGGAGGCTTGTATGACACTGAAAATCACTCCAGAGAGGGAGGCTTGTATGACGCTGATAATCACTCCAGAGAGGGAGGCTTGTATGACACTGATAATCACTCCAGAGAGGGAGGCTTGTATGACGCTGATAATCACTCCAGACTGGGAGGCTTGTATAACACTGATAATCACTCCAGAGTGGGAGGCTTGTATGACACTGATAATCACTCCAGAGAGAGAGGCTTGTATGACACTGATAATCACTCCAGAGAGGGAGATAATCACTCCAGAGAGGGAGGCTTGTATGACACTTATAATCACTCCAGACTGGGAGGCTTGTATGACACTGATAATCACTCCAGAGAGGGAGGCTTGTATGACACTGATAATCACTCCAGAAGGGAGGCTTGTATGACACTGATAATCACTCCAGAGGGAGGCTTGTATGACACTGATAATCACTCCAGAGAGGGAGGCTTGTATGACACTGATAATCACTCCAGAGAGGGAGGCTTGTATGACGCTGATAATCACTCAGAAGGAGGCTTGTATGACCTGATAATCACTCCAGAGGGAGGCTTGTAGACTGATAATCACTCAGAGGAGGCTTGTATGACGCTGATAATCACTCAGAGAGGGAGGCTTGTATGAGCTGATAATCACTCAGAGAGGAGGCTTGTATGACACTGATAATCACCAGAGGGAGGCTTGTATGACACTGATAATCACTCCAGAGGGAGGCTTGTATGACCTGATAATCACTCCAGAGAGGGAGGCTTAGACCTGAATCACTCAGAGGGAGGCTTGAGATAATCACTCCAGAGGGAGGCTTGTATGACACTGATAATCACTCCAGAGAGGGCTTGTGACATGATAATCACCAGAGGGAGGCTTGTATGACGCTGTAACACCCAGAGGAGCTTAACTAGAAGATATCCAGAAGACTTGAGAGTGATATCACCCGATGGAGCTGAGAGGATATCACCGAAAGCTCAGAGGTATACCAAAACTGAGGAGGAAACCTGACGCTGATAATCCAGGGCTTATGACTGAAATCACTCAGGGAGCTATGACCGATAATCCTCCAGAGGCTATGACTGATAATCACCAGGAGGCTTGTTGCTAATCACCCAGGAGCTTGTATATCCAGAGAGCTATGAACACTCCAGGAGGCTTGTTACTGTCCCCAGAGGGCTTGACCTGATATCCTCAAGGGTTGTAGACCTGATAATCACTCAGAAGGAGGCTTGTATGACCTGATAATCACCAGAGAGAGGATGTGTATCCAGGACTTGTATGACTGATATCCAGGAGGTGTTGACTGATAATCCTCCAGAAGGGCTTGGCCGATAATCACTCAGAAGAGGCTTGGACTGATAATCACTCAGAGAGAGCTTGTATCCTGATAATCACTCAGAGGAGGCTGTAGACGCTGATAATCACTCAGAAGGAGGCTTGTATACTATATCAGGGCTTGTATGACTGATAATCACAAGGAGGCTTAGACTGATAATCTCCAGAGGAGGTGTACCTGACACCAGAGAGGTTATGGCGATAATCACCCAGAGGATTGACCTGATAATAAGAGGAGGTGTAGCCTGATAATCACAGGGCGTATGACCGATAATCACAGAAGAGGTGTAGAACTGATAATCACTCAGAGGGTATACTGATACAACTTGTGACCTGATACCCAGAGCAGACTGATAATACTCAGGGGTTGTGACCAAATCTCCAGGAGCTTGAACCTGATAACACTCAAACAACAGACCTGAATACCCAGAAGAGGACGATAATCCTCAGAAGGGCTTGTAGACGCTGATAATCACTCCAGAAGAGGCTGGGCTGATAACACCAAGGAGGCTTGTATGACCGATAATCACCGAAGGAGGTGTATGACCTGATAATACCAGAGGGAGGCTTGTATGACCTGAAACACCAGGAGGCTGATGACACTGAAACACTCAGGGCTGATGACCTGATAACACCCAGAGAGGCTTAGACTGATAATCAAAGGAGGCTTGTATGACCTGATAATCACCGAGGGAGGCTTAGACACTAAATCACTCAGAGAGGAGGCTTGTAGACCGATAATCACCCAGAGGGAGGCTTGTAACCTGATAATCACTCCAGAAGGGAGGCTTGAGACCGATAATACCCAGTGGGAGGCTTGTAGACACTGATAATCACTCCAGAAGGGAGCTTGTATGAATGATAATCCCCAGGAAGGCTTGAGACTGATAATCACTCCAGAGGGAGGCTTGTATGACGCTGTAATCACTCAGAAGAGTTATGACATGATAATCACCCAGAGGAGGCTTGTAGACCTGAAATCACCCAGAGAGGAGGCTTGATGACCTGTAATCACTCAGAGGGGAGCTGTAGACGCTGATAATCATCAGAGAGGAGGCTGACCTGATAATCACTCAGAGGGTTGTATGACACTGAAATCACCAGAAGGAGGCTTGAACTAATCACAGGGGGCTTGACGAAACACCAGGGGAGGCTTGTATGACCTGATAATCACCCAGGGGAGGCGTAGACCTGATAATCCAGAGCTGTATACTGAAACACCCAGAGAGGGAGGTATGACCGATAATCCAAGGAGCTTGTGACCTGATAATCCCAGGGAGGCTTATGACCTGAAAACCGGGGAGTGTACTGAATCACTCAGGAGGCTTGTAGAACTGATAATCACCCAGGGAGGCTTGTAGACATAATCACCAGAGGAGGCTTGTAACTATAATCACCAGGGAGGCTAGACATGATAATCACCAGGGCTAACTGATATCACCAGAGAGGCTAGCGTGTAATCACCAAGGAGTGAACCAACACAGAATGGAGGTAGCGAAACACCCAGGAGGTATGAGGACCCAAGGAGCTTATGACCTGATAATCACTCCAGAGAGGGAGGCTTGTATGACACTGATAATCACTCCAGAGAGGGAGGCTTGTATGACACTGATAATCACTCCAGAGAGGGAGGCTTGTATGACGCTGATAATCACTCCAGAGAGGAGGCTTGTATGACGCTGATAATCACTCCAGAGAGGGAGGCTTGTATGACGCTGATAATCACTCCAGAGAGGGAGGCTTGTATGACGCTGATAATCACTCCAGAGAGGGAGGCTTGTATGACGCTGATAATCACTCCAGAGAGGGAGGCTTGTATGACGCTGATAATCACTCCAGAGAGGGAGGCTTGTATGACACTGATAATCACTCCAGAATGGGAGGCTTGTATGACGCTGATAATCACTCCAGAGAGGGAGGCTTGTATGACACTGATAATCACTCCAGAGAGGAGGCTTGTAGACCTGATAATCACTCCAGAGTGGGAGGCTTGTATGACACTGATAATCACTCCAGAGAGGGAGGCTTGTATGACACTGATAATCACTCCAGAGAGGAGGCTTGTATGACACTGATAATCACTCCAGAGTGGGAGGCTTGTATGACGCTGATAATCACTCCAGAGAGGGAGGCTTGTATGACACTGATAATCACTCCAGAGAGGGAGGCTTGTATGACACTGATAATCACTCCAGAGAGGGAGGCTTGCATGATACTAGTACTACCAGGTGAAATAACTACCACCACAGTGACACTGATAATATCCTCTCCTAAAAACAAAACATGAACTGATGGAGAGTGCACACTCGGTGCCGACAACAACAGCCCAGTGGACCACAAGCTCATGCCACTGAACAAGGAACTCGCACACAAATCATACGAAAATTAACGCCACCTCCATAAAACAAAAGCTAAACACACGTCCACATTTGTGTCGAAGATGCGACTCTAAGGAGCATACCAAAAGCTGAATAATTAAACAGCAGTGTACAAAACGCTGAGTAATTAAACAGCAGTGTACAAAACGCTGAGTAATTAAAATGAACGTGAGAGGACGAGATGTCACGCCTGAGAGACTCGTGGTGAGGGGAAAAAATAGTATAATCTGGGTATATTACCTGAGAGAATTATCCCAGAGGTATGCAGGAGGGCGCTGCTCAGGTGGGAGGGAGTAGAGATTTAGGGGAGAGGGAGGTAGGAGAAGGATGGAGATTGGGAGAATGGGGAGAGGGGATGATGGGGAAGACAGAAGGATAAAGAGATGAAAAGGAATTAAGTGGGAACAGCACAGGTGGGTGGGAACACGAACGAGTGTGAGGTCTGGTTCTAAATTTTTACCATGAAATAATTCTAGAGAGAGAGAGAGAGAGGGGAAGGCAATGACGTGTGATATAGCCTCAATGAGACGTACGTAAGGTCCAGGACGTTTCAATTATAAGAGAACTAAATAAAAGTTTTTGGCAAAACCATCTTTCCAGGAGCGGCCAGTACTGCCTGTGTCGGCGTGTGAGCTGCTGACACCAGGAAGAGGCTGGTCCAGGAGCGGCCAGTACTGCCTGTGTCGGCGTGTGAGCTGCTGACACCAGGAAGAGGCTGGTCCAGGAGCGGCCAGTACTGCCTGTGTCGGCGTGTGAGCTGCTGACACCAGGAAGAGGCTGGTCCAGGAGCGGCCAGTACTGCCTGTGTCGGCGTGTGAGCTGCTGACACCAGGAAGAGGCTGGTCCAGGAGCGGCCAGTACTGCCTGTGTCGGCGTGTGAGCTGCTGACACCAGGAAGAGGCTGGTCCAGGAGCGGCCAGTACTGCCTGTGTCGGCGTGTGAGCTGCTGACACCAGGAAGAGGCTGGTCCAGGAGCGGCCAGTACTGCCTGTGTCGGCGTGTGAGCTGCTGACACCAGGAAGAGGCTGGTCCAGGAGCGGCCAGTACTGCCTGTGTCGGCGTGTGAGCTGCTGACACCAGGAAGAGGCTGGTCCAGGAGCGGCCAGTACTGCCTGTGTCGGCGTGTGAGCTGCTGACACCAGGAAGAGGCTGGTCCAGGAGCGGCCAGTACTGCCTGTGTCGGTGTGAGCTGCTGACACCAGGAAGAGGCTGGTCCAGAGCGGCCAGTACTGCCTGTGTCGGCGTGTGAGCTGCTGACACCAGGAAGAGGCTGGTCCAGGAGCGGCCAGTACTGCCTGTGTCGGCGTGTGAGCTGCTGACACCAGGAAGAGGCTGGTCCAGGAGCGGCCAGTACTGCCTGTGTCGGCGTGTGAGCTGCTGACACCAGGAAGAGGCTGGTCCAGGAGCGGCCAGTACTGCCTGTGTCGGCGTGTGAGCTGCTGACACCAGGAAGAGGCTGGTCCAGGAGCGGCCAGTACTGCCTGTGTCGGCGTGTGAGCTGCTGACACCAGGAAGAGGCTGGTCCAGGAGCGGCCAGTACTGCCTGTGTCGGCGTGTGAGCTGCTGACACCAGGAAGAGGCTGGTCCAGGAGCGCCAGTACTGCCTGTGTCGGCGTGTGAGCTGCTGACACCAGGAAGAGGCTGGTCCAGGAGCGGCCAGTACTGCCTGTGTCGGCGTGTGAGCTGCTGACACCAGGAAGAGGCTGGTCCAGGAGCGGCCAGTACTGCCTGTGTCGGCGTGTGAGCTGCTGACACCAGGAAGAGGCTGGTCCAGGAGCGGCCAGTACTGCCTGTGTCGGCGTGTGAGCTGCTGACACCAGGAAGAGGCTGGTCCAGGAGCGGCCAGTACTGCCTGTGTCGGCGTGTGAGCTGCTGACACCAGGAAGAGGCTGGTCCAGGATCGGCCAGTACTGCCTGTGTCGGCGTGTGAGCTGCTGACACCAGGAAGAGGCTGGTCCAGGAGCGGCCAGTACTGCCTGTGTCGGCGTGTGAGCTGCTGACACCAGGAAGAGGCTGGTCCAGGAGCGGCCAGTACTGCCTGTGTCGGCGTGTGAGCTGCTGACACCAGGAAGAGGCTGGTCCAGGAGCGGCCAGTACTGCCTGTGTCGGCGTGTGAGCTGCTGACACCAGGAAGAGGCTGGTCCAGGAGCGGCCAGTACTGCCTGTGTCGGCGTGTGAGCTGCTGACACCAGGAAGAGGCTGGTCCAGGAGCGGCCAGTACTGCCTGTGTCGGCGTGTGAGCTGCTGACACCAGGAAGAGGCTGGTCCAGGAGCGGCCAGTACTGCCTGTGTCGGCGTGTGAGCTGCTGACACCAGGAAGAGGCTGGTCCAGGAGCGGCCAGTACTGCCTGTGTCGGCGTGTGAGCTGCTGACACCAGGAAGAGGCTGGTCCAGGAGCGGCCAGTACTGCCTGTGTCGGCGTGTGAGCTGCTGACACCAGGAAGAGGCTGGTCCAGGAGCGGCCAGTACTGCCTGTGTCGGCGTGTGAGCTGCTGACACCAGGAAGAGGCTGGTCCAGGAGCGGCCAGTACTGCCTGTGTCGGCGTGTGAGCTGCTGACACCAGGAAGAGGCTGGTCCAAGAGCGGCCAGTACTGCCTGTGTCGGCGTGTGAGCTGCTGACACCAGGAAGAGGCTGGTCCAGGAGCGGCCAGTACTGCCTGTGTCAGCGTGTGAGCTGCTGACACCAGGAAGAGGCTGGTCCAGGAGCGGGCAGTACTGCCTGTGTCAGCGTGTGAGCTGCTGACACCAGGAAGAGGCTGGTCCAGGAGTGGGTAGCGGGGGGCGCTGATCACCGGAAGCGATGGGAAAGAAACTAGAAATACGATCAAGAAGTGTTCATAAAGAAGCAATCTACTACCAGCTTCACTATAATAATAATAATAATAATAATAAAAATAAAAAAAGACTATGTATGATATATACACCGAGAGGTATGTATCAGTGTATATACACTGAAGGTTTAATATCTATTTCACGGATTAAAATATTTTTCCTGGTGGTGCACAGGTGACTGGTACTGAATGAACGAAGTAAACTTTTAGTAGCAAGTACTGAAACCTTCGCAGTGGATGCAGTGAACATTACCCCGGAGTGACAACCACGGTCCGGGATGATCAGCCCGTTGTTGGTGTGTCCTGCAGCACCACCGGGGATCACATGGGAACCCCATCCAGTATCATGAGCAGTGTCAACTGTGAGGGAAGGGGGGGCAACGGGATGACAAAAAATATTGGAAAGACTTTCCAAAGTGTTGGCTTGGTGTACAGTGAACCGTCAGAGACAGCCAGTGCCTACTTCACTTTCACCCACGCACACAATATACTCCAGTTGCTCACGATCTGCAATCATGACTTTTCTACGTCATGCAGTCTAAGGTGCATGAAATCTTGACACCAACTCCTGACTTTGTCTATTGTGGTGGAGCAACTCTCTCCAACGTTACAGTTATCACATCAAAATTCTAACTGGAACACCTTCACTTCGCATTAACCATCCTCGTCTACAGCTTTATACCATAACAGTCATCAAAAATGGTTATAATCCTACCCATAATTTTTAAAGGGATGGACCGGTAAACCAGGGTAAGGCCTCGGCCAGATAACCAAAAGCTCCAGGGGTGTGTCATCCTGTGACTATGACCCGCTTCAGGAAACACTCTTCCTGTTTCATGACAAATCTTACCTAACCTCACCTAACCATAACAGAAAACTGTCACAGTAAGTCTCTCACACTGCAAACATGTTCTCACATTCGTAATTCATCATAATCTAGTACTACATGCTCATCATACCGCACACACTAATATACAGAGGTATACAAAGGTAATCCAACAACAAGAAATCACTGAACATAACGACACCCAAACACAACGTAAATCGTGCATTTGAACACTGACACACACACACACAGTATTATTATCAAACATTACTTCTGTTAATCTATTTTATATATACATTTTCCACTCGAGTAAATAAGTATTTCGATTTTCTGTACTTCAATTATAAGCCTATCAGTGTGGAACCATTGTTGTGATTTATATTTCCTTGGCGAACAGTCAAAACATTTTCTGAATCCAGACTGCGTTTTACTTCACTAACTATAAATATTTACATTGTCATCTTTTAATAATAAGTCTAAGACCGAATGATTTCAACAAAATGACTTTTATACGATTGTGTTCATAAATCTGGTTATCATCGTCTCTTAACGGGAGATATTCACCGCAGGCACCACAGCCTAGTTGATCTTGAACCGACTCTACGAAATTTCCAAGCTGTCTTTTTGAAGACACAGATGGTGGTCTCTTGAAGACACACGTGGTGGTCTCAGATACAGGTGGTGGTCTCTTGAAGACACGTGGTGGTCTCTTGAAGACACGTGGTAGTCTCTTGAAGACACGTGGTGGTCTCTTGAAGACACGTGGTAGTCTCTTGAAGACACACGTGGTGGTCTCTTGAAGACACACGTGGTGGTGGTCTCTTTAGGACACATGTGGCGATCTCTTGAAGACACAGGCGGTGGTCTCTTGAAGACACAGGTGGTGGTCATGAAAAGAAAGATCTTTTTATAGAAGAAAGAGGTGGTGGTGGTGGTCTTTTGAAGAGGTGGTGGTGGTCTTTCGAAGACAGATGGTGGTGTTTTGAAGACAAAGGCAGTGGTAGTTTTGAAGAGAGAGGTGGTGGTAGTTTTGAAGAATGAGGTGGTGGTAGTTTTAAAGAGGGAGGTGGTGCTGCTTCACTCAGGTGCTGCTTCACTCAGGTGCTGCTTCACTCAGGTGCTGCTTCACTCAGGTGCTGCTTCACTCAGGTGCTGCTCTCACAGCGGGTATTGTCCACTCAAATATTAGCAGTATTCTACTATATGAAGCGTCAGTCAGTCATACAAGAGTTACCGAAGAGGATTTCGAGGATCGTCGTCCAAGTAGCCCGGTCCCAGATCAATGAGGCTGTTGGTCCTTGCTGAATGTCCTCCAAGGGTAGTATCACAACTTTCTTCAGGTGTTTTTCAACTTTCCTTGAAGACAAAAGTCCACTGGTAATTTCCCTTATGGGAAGGATCTGAAAAATATTGGACCCTTACCTTTGATGAGTCCCGAGAGTTCTTCTACTCCCGAAGCCCGGCCTTGTGCCAGGCTCGTCTGGTGTTTGCCTGGTCAACCAGGCTGTTGTTGCTGGAGGCCTGTTGGCTCACATACACATCAGGCAGTGATGGATGTGCGGTTGATCTGTCACCGGGTGAGGATACCAGTCCAATTTCCTCTTGGCACCATTGCTTTACACTGGTGTGTTTTGCACCTTCTACCATATCTCTCGTTCTCATAGGGAGGGATTTCAGTGTACAAATGTACTATAGTGACATTCTCGCATCAAAAATAGAATATACCAAACTAGAATTATATACTAAAAAAATCTTTAAAATCTCTTAGTGACTTCCATACAATAATTACTTACCAATCTGTAGTCGAATCTGGGGGTCATCGCCCCCGCGGGCCGATCTCAGAACAGCTTCTTGGTTGAAAGCCTGATCAATCAGCGTGCTGATACTAGCAGGACATAGACCTACGTATGTACCATAGCCAGCTTCACTGTTCTAGCCATTTAAAATCTAGTACTGCTATGATATTTATGCAGTAATTTACTCTTGTTTTAGTATATATATATATATATATATATATATATATATATATATATATATATATATATATATATATATATATATATATATGAGGTGCACTTGTAGTTATTGAAGGTTCAGCAGACAGGTGTGGTTACGAGACTTTCAACAGGAGATAAGTAGCGATCTTTATTCTGAAGGGATGAGACATGACCCAGCTCATGAAGTTAAGGGTCTATTAAGGCTCTAATGAGGGTGTCTGGCTTTAAGGAGGGGAGGGTGTTTGGCTCTATGGAGGGGAGGGTGTGCTTACCAGTATTCTCAGTGAAAGTTCACCATATCAGTAAACTAGCAGAAAAGAGTCGGTGCACTGTACTTCTTCTCAAGAGTCGGTGCACTGTACTTCTTCTCAAGAGTCGGTGCACTGTACTTCTTCTCAAGAGTCAGTGCACTGTACTTCTTCTCAAGAGTCAGTGCACTGTACTTCTTCTCAAGAGTCAGTGCACTGTACTTCTTCTCAAGAGTCAGTGCACTGTACTTCTTCTCAAGAGTCAGTGCACTGTACTTCTTCTCAAGAGTCAGTGCACTGTACTTCTTCTCAAGAGTCAGTGCACTGTACTTCTTCTCAAGAGTCAGTGTACTGTACTTCTTCTCAAGAGTCAGTGCACTGTACTTCTTCTCAAGAGAGTGCACTGTACTTCTTCTCAAGAGTCAGTGCACTGTACTTCTTCTCAAGAGTCAGTGCACTGTACTTCTCAGGAGTCAACATGACGAACGGACATTGAAAACACGTTGAACACACTAGCGCTGACGACTGAAGAATTTCGGAGTAATGGCCTGTCATTCACCTGAGTGACACCTGTCATTCACCTGAGTGACACCTGTCATTCACCTGAGTGACACCTGTCATTCACCTGAGTGACACCTGTCATTCACCTGAGTGACACCTGTCATTCACCTAGAGTCATCACTGTCACTTCACCTAGAGTGACACCTGTCATTCACCGAGTGACACCTGTCATTCACCTGAGTGACACCTGTCATTCACCTGAGTGACACCTGTACATTCACCTGAGTGACACCTGTCATTCACCTGAGTGACACCTGTATCATTCACCTGGAGTGACACTGTCATTCACCTGAGTGACACTGTCATTCACCTGAGTGACACCTGTCATTCACCTGAGTGACACCTGTCATTCACCTGAGTGACACCTGTCATTCACCGAGTGACACCTGTCATTCACCTGAGTGACACCTGTCATTCACCTGAGTGACACCTGTCATTCACCTGAGTGACACCTGTCATTCACCTGAGTGACACCTGTCATTCACCTGAGTGACACCTGTCATTCACCTGAGTGACACCTGTCATTCACCTGAGTGACACCTGTCATTCACCTGAGTGACACCTGTCATTCACCTGAGTGACACCTGTCATTCACCTGAGTGACACCTGTCATTCACCTGAGTGACACCTGTCATTCACCTGAGTGACACCTGTCATTCACCTGAGTGACACCTGTCATTCACCTGAGTGACACCTGTCATTCACCTGAGTGACACCTGTCATTCACCTGAGTGACACCTGTCATTCACCTGAGTGACACCTGTCATTCACCTGAGTGACACCTGTCATTCACCTGAGTGACACCTGTCATTCACCTGAGTGACACCTGTCATTCACCTGAGTGACACCTGTCATTCACCTGAGTGACACCTGTCATTCACCTGAGTGACACCTGTCATTCACCTGAGTGACACCTGTCATTCACCTGAGTGACACCTGTCATTCACCTGAGTGACACCTGTCATTCACCTGAGTGACACCTGTCATTCACCTGAGTGACACCTGTCATTCACCTGAGTGACACCTGTCATTCACCTGAGTGACACCTGTCATTCACCTGAGTGACACCTGTCATTCACCTGAGTGACACCTGTCATTCACCTGAGTGACACCTGTCATTCACCTGAGTGACACCTGTCATTCACCTGAGTGACACCTGTCATTCACCTGAGTGACACCTGTCATTCACCTGAGTGACACCTGTCATTCACCTGAGTGACACCTGTCATTCACCTGAGTGACACCTGTCATTCACCTGAGTGACACCTGTCATTCACCTGAGTGACACCTGTCATTCACCTGAGGAGTGACCTGTCATTCACCTGAGGAGTGACACCTGTCATTCACCTGAGGAGTGACACCTGTCATTCACCTGAGGAGTGACACATGTCATTCACCTAAGGAGTGTCACCTGTCGCTCTGACTCCATCCTCACTACCACTGAGGCAGTACCATACTTGTCTGGAACATAATAATCACACCTGTGACATATATCACAGGCTTGGAGAGTTCTCCTCCTGCAGGTCTGGAAATATAACCTCCTACCAAATTCCTGGTCTATGTCAAACTGGCACCATAAATATCCCGTAGAAATAGTGTTTAGACAAAGGACAGAAATGCAACTAATGCCACAATAAAATGTTGTATTAGTTGCACTTGTGTCCTGTATCTAACAAAAACTAGAAAAGTGGCAGAGTGGTCTTTAACTTTATAAAAAAAAAATGTAGTCAAAAGTAATCAAGGACGTACTCACGTCCACAGGACAGATATTGGTGCACAATAAACTAGCAACCTCGGCAGCAAAATCTAAATCTAAGAAGTGGGAGTACCCGTGAAAATCTGTGTTCCTCAAGCCACACCACCCTTATTACTCTTCCACTTATTCATCCTTTACTTCTTCCTACATATGATCGGCCTGTGTGGGTTCTACACTGGCAGCCTGGTTTGAAGCCAGACCTCCCTGCTGACCCTTCTGATCAACTATTTTGTTGCTGTCCACAGTTAGCAAGTTCATCTATCTGATTCATGAAATCTTTAAAGTTCAGCTTCCTCTTGAAGTTCCTGTAATATTTCCTACACCTGGTGGCATATGGTTGAAGAGTCTTGGACACATGGATCTTGACACATGGAAGATGCTGGAGGGACACATTCCAAGTCTACCGGATATATGGTATACTGTGCAGTAAGTATACCAGAAATAACTCGATAATTATGAAGAGTATTATTTTTCAACGTTCTCCCTTCAAAACTCAGGGAAATTACCACTAGACTTACAAATTTCCTCAAGAGAGAACTTGGTAAGTTCCTAAAGCTTTTGAGGCTTGTAAGAAGCCTCAAGAGCCTAAATGATCAGTTTGTCAACCTTGAAGCCTAATCCTAGACCTGGACGCGGAGACGACGATCCCTGAAACAATCTCCCAAGTGAACTTCAGGAAAGTGTCCCTGGCAACCCCTGATGTGCACTGAACTTGCTCCATACTTCTCTAGTAGGATACTGTAGTGTGTGCACCAGGTACCTGGTGGCCACACTACGTTCTCGTCTGCTCAGAAGAATACATTCCAAGTTCTTTGAGGCATACCACGTTGGTGAGATGGTATCTTTCTTATGCAACTGTGCCTCCTATTATTGCTCTTATCCCTCTTCCTCCTTCTCTTCCACCAGAAGAGATGGTTGGGAGTGGAGGAGGGTGGTATGGGGGTTGGAGGGGTGTGTGTGTGTGTGTGTGTGTGTGGAGAGAGTGGATCAGGCATGACATACATTACAAAAGGTCTGGCAATGTCAGGCATCCTACCCTCGCCACTCCTAAATGACCTCCACACCCGTCATGCCACTCAGACTCCCTCAGCACTCCAGACCCACCTCAGACCCACCTCCAGACCCACTGACCTCCAGACCCCACCTCAGACCCCACCCAGACCCCCACCTCCAGACCCCCACCTCCAGACCCCCACCTCCACTCAGACCCCCACCAACCACTCCAGACCCCACCTCCAGACCCCCACCTCCAGACCCCCACCTCCAGACCCCCACCTCCAGACCCCCACCTCCAGACCCCACCCTCCAGACCCCCACCTCCAGACCCACCTCCAGACCCCCACCTCAACAAGATACCCACACCTCCAGACCCCACCCCAGGGGACACACAACCTCCAGACAAGATAAGTAGCCAGACAACACCTCAGATCACAACATCAACAAGACAATACAGAAACCACAATACAGACAACACTCAGACCACAGGCAAGAGCACACTAGAACACAAACAAGAAAGAGTAGCAGCAGATAACTGCAACAAATACGCAATACAAGAAAGGAACAGAGCAACAAAGTAGAAGAAGCAACAGTAGACAGCAGAACAGTAGCAGCAACAAACAAGCAACAGTAGCAAAACAGCAAAAACAGTAGCAGAACAAACATAGCAATCAACAGCAGCAACAGTAGCAGCAGCAGGAACAGCAGCAACAACAGTAGAAGCAGCAACAGTAGCAGCAGCAGCAACAGTAGCAACAACAGTAGCAGCAACAGAGCAACAGCAAAGCAACAACAGAACAGAGCAACAACAGTAGCACGCAGCAGCAGCAAAGTAGGCAGCAGCGCAACAGTAGCACAGCAGCAACAGTAGCAGCAACAGTAGCAACAACAGTAGAAGCAGCAACAAGTAGCAGCAGAAACAACAGTGCAGCAGCAACAGTAGCACAACAGCAGCAGCAACAGTAGAAACAGCAGCAACAGAGAACAGGCAACAGCAACAGTAGAACAGCAACAAGTAGCAACAGCAGCAGGAACACAGCAACAGTAGCAGAGCAGCAGCAACGTAGCAACAACAGAAGTAGCAACAGCAACAGTAGCAGCACCCAGCAGCAACAGTAGGCAGCAGCAACAGTACAGACAGCAACAGTAGCAAGGAGCAGCAACAGTAGCAGCAGCAGAAACAGTAGCAGCAACAGTAGGCAACAACAGCAACAAGAGCAGCAGCAATAGTAGCAGCAACACACAGTAGCAACAACAGCAACAGTAGCAGCAGCAGCAACAGTAGCAGCAGCAACAGTAGCAACAAAGCAACAACAGCACATAGCAACAAACAGCAACAGTAGCAGCAGCAGCAACAGTAGCAACAACAGTAGCAACAGCAACAGTAGCAGCCAGCAACAACAGTAGTAGCAGCAGCAACAGTAGCAACAGCAGCAACAGCAGCAACAACAGTAGCAGCAGCAACAGTAGCAGCCAGCAGCAACAGTAGCAGCAGCAACAGTAGCAACAACAGCAACAGTAGCAGCAGCAGCAATAGTAGCAGCAACAACAGTAGCAACAACAGCAACAGTAGCAGCCAGCAGCAACAGTAGCAACAGTAGCAACAACAGCAACAGTAGCAGCAGCAGCAATAGTAGCAGCAACAACAGTAGCAGCAGCAACAGTAGCAACAGCAGCAGCAGCAACAGTAGCAACAGCAGCAACAGTAGCAACAACAACAGTAGCAGCAGCAACAGGAGCAGCCAGCAGCAACAGTAGCAGCCAGCAGCAACAGTAGCAGCCAGCAGCAACAGTAGCAGCAGCAACAGTAGCAACAACAGTAGCAACAGCAGCAACAGTAGCAGCAGCAGCAACAGTAGCAACAACAGTAACAGTAGCAGCAGCAGCAATAGTAGCAACAGCAGCAACAGTAGCAACAGCAGCAACAGTAGCAGCAACAGTAGCAACAGCAGCAACAGTAGCAACAATAGTAGCAACAACAGTAACAGTAGCAGCAGCAGCAATAGTAGCAGCAACAACAGCAACAGTAGCAACAGCAGCAACAGTAGCAGCAGCAGCAACAGTAGCAACAACAACAGTAGCAGCAGCAACGGTAGCAGCCAGCAGCAACAAAAACGGCAGTAGCAGCAACAGCAGTAGCGACAACAGCAACAACAACAAGAAGAAGATGAAAGGAACAATAAAAATAAATTGGAAAGAAAAAGAAGATAATTAAAATAGAAGAAAATGGAGTGGGAAAATAGTGGAAAAACAGCACCAGTAGCAACTTTCTGGAGAGAGAGAGAGAGAGAGAGAAGGAAGAGGAGCAAGAACAGAAGGAAGAAGAGGAAGAATAAGAGAAAGTGGAGTAGTAGTATCACCACCAGTGGTAACAGCAGGAACAAAAGTAGCAACAAGTAGAAGCAGCAGCAGCAGGAGCAAGCAACAGCAACATGGAGAAGCACAATCAGCAGCTACTACAAGTGTGATGGTGAGGCGTGATCAAGGAGGTGTGCAAGACATGAGAGCTATCATGTGTCACATACGTCAAGTGGTCCGGCCCACCAAACTCATTTTATAAGCACTTGGATCAGACAGAAAATCATATACTAGTTTGTACTCTAACGCTCTCCAGTTCCATTTTAAATTAATCCAATTTTCTTAGGTATATTACAAAGCTATTTATCAGACAGTTGTATTTATCCGCCACACTTCTCCTGACACCAGTTATACCTGTTTATATATACACACACACAACCTATATATATATATATATATATATATATATATATATATATATATATATAATATAAATTATTTATTATGCAATGATCGCGAACGAGCGATAAAATATACAAAATAACCACAGGGACTCTTTTTCGCATTGCAATCAACACATCAGGAGCTTGCAATGTTGTAGAAATGCGTAGGAAGTCCAAGCATTCTCTCAGTGCATATGCACTGAGAGCAGAGGTATACTGTGTATACACCAAGGGGTATACACCTTAGTATATTTACACTGAGTTTAAACCCTTATATAAGGAATGAGGTATTCTTAATTAGTGGTGTACAGGTAACATGCAATCTTAATTAAGGACTTTCATGTTGACTATAGGTTTAAAATTTAATAAAACTAAACCAACACTGGACTGCCACGCCTCTGAAAGGTTTCGAGTGTTCTCTGAGCCCGGCCTGAAGCTAGATTTCATTGTGGACCGAAGGTCAATCAGGCTGTACTTGCCAGCCAGCGGCCCGCAAGTCTACATACCCATAACAACCTGGTAGTTATTGATTCATCCTTTTTTTTTTAAGTTCTTACTTTTATTTCTGCCTGGCACATCATTTACTCTACTCTTTGTTCGCCTCTAATACCCATTACCCGACTGTGTCAAGCGGTGTGGCAGTGGGCTACCTGAAGAGATCAAGTGTGCAGCAGTAACGTATGTAGGACAGACAGGAGACGGAGGGTGGACAAGACTCGGCGAGACGTGGAATTTGGTCCGTCCCTTGTCCAGTGTTGATGTCGAAGATAGCACGCCCCGTCTGATGAAGACGTCTACCCTCCACTCCTCGCTGCTTCAAGGGCTCTACATACCTTCACCTCAGATCACCTCATCCATCTCCCGCATACAACCTACCCGAGTCGACCACATACATCTGACAGATTCTAGATGACCAGAACTGATTATTGTGAACACAAAGGTTGATATGAGCGTAAATACGCCCCTGGAGTCATTGCAAATTTCTTTAAGTCTACTCACAAAATTCTCAAAAGATCTATGAAAAACATAAATGAGAGACCCACGAGTGGCGAGGGAGAGCTTGTATGAAATGCTAGAAACTAAAAATGAAGATGAGCCATTGGGACTTAGGAAATACTTTTTCAGTTTGAGGATAGTTAAAGGCCAAGATAAAGTAGTAATGGATGCATACCTTTAATATAGTTTTAAGAGGAGGTACGATAAGTCTCCAGAAGACAAGAATCAATATAGCTGCACAATAGCAGTTAAAGTGCACTTTATAATCAACAACAGACACTTTAAAGTCACTTTCGCAACATTCTCTGCAGTGGGATCACTAATAGGCACTATACTCGACATCACTCCACTGTCAGTGAACCTCATCACAGGAAGGTTGTTTCACTGTACCCTGAACGTTATCTTCCTACCTAACGTCCTTCCTTATTAGCTGGCTGACTGCTCCTAGGTCTGACCGACTACTTCCTGACCCCCCTTTCTTACTGACCGACCCACTGCTAGCCGACTGGCTGGTCTACCTAACTGGAGTCTACTTACCTAACTACCTGGAGTCTACCTATTTATCTACTTAGAATCTACCTATCTACCTGGAGGTTGGTTCCAGGGTTCAACGCCCCCTCGACCAGGCCTACCGATGGATCAGGGCCCGATTAACCAGGCTGTTACTGGTGGCCGCACACCATCCAATGTACGAACCACAGCCTGGCTGATCGGGCATTGACTTTAGGTATCTGTCCAGTTCCTTCCTGAAGACACCCAGGGTCCTGAAGACACCCAGGGTCCTGAAGACACCCAGGGTCCTGAAGACACCCAGGGGTCTATTAATGGATAATCCCCCTTATGTGTGATGGGAGACTGTTGAACAGTCTTCGACCCCGAACACTTCCAGTTCAGATTTAGTTTGTTTTATTAGATTTAAAGCCTATCGATTACACGAGGGTCATTAAGGCTGCATGTTACCTGTACACCAGTCAAGGATACTTTAATTCCTAGACTAAGGATTAAAATCAGTATGGGAGAAGCATATACCTCTCGGTGAATATACCCTTGATCACCTCCGGTCTCAAGTACAGTGATTCCTCCTACGTTCATGCAACACAGTAAGATATATCACCACTGTGACACTAGCTAGCTAGCTAGTGTCAGCCAACCACAACTCCAGCTATCAATCACAGGAAGCCTTGCTCTGGCCACCAGCCACTGACACTTGCGTCACAGTCTTGTAACTGAAGTGATGATGCACATGTCGCATGAAGTCCACATTTCAGGAAACACTAAATGGATTCTGAAATTAAGAAATGTCAGCAATAAAGCCTAAAATTACATTAGTTTTTTTCACTGGAAAAATAAAGAAATTATAATTATTATATTTACAAAAGAGATAAGCGAAAACTATAAGAGGAAAAACTTTTGAAATGATGTAGAAAAAAAAAATTCATATTTTCAATAACTTGTAGCCAATTTATTATGTACATTGAAAATGGTACTAAATACTGACAAGTTAGTTAATGAGTAAGTCACGTGTGCAACAGTTGGGTGTCGTTATTGATGAAAACCTACCTGGTAGGCAAAGTGTTCCAACAATAATAATACCCAACTGTTACAAGTGTGTATAAGTCAACTTGTTACGTATAATATTTGAGTAACAAGTCAAATAAATCTTGAAAGGTTAGTCATAATTCCCAGGGAGAGGGAACAAAAAGGGAGTTGAATAAACGACATCTGTTTACGGACAGAATTAAGAAATTTAAACTATACAGAAAAAAATACATTAGAATTGAGTGGACAATATAAAGTGAGATATAACGCCTACACAGTACGATCATTAGAGATTGATACAAAAGAAAGTGAAAATGTTGAGAGACAGGCAGCAGGGAAGACTACATGACAGTATTAGTAGCAGAAAAAGTGGTAAGGACAAGATTGTAGGGAAGTACGTAGTTTGTTTATAAATAGAGAAGGTGAGTGTAATACGCTGGTGAAAAAGAAAAGAAGTGCGTGCGTGCGTGCGCAATATATACTTCACAGTTTCAAAAACCGTAGGAAAAACTCAGAAAATAAGAGGGGCACTACGAGCATGACTGTACTCTTGTAACCACTAATGGGTGATTAACACAGCTCAAGTCACCTCGTGAGTGCCTCTGGCACTTCAACACAGGTTGAGGGACACACCGACCCTCTCCCAAGGTGACCCATCCAACGTCTATATGCACACACCACTTGTGTGCGCACTTAAACACACACACACACACACACACACACACACACACAACAGGAGCGATGGTAAGAGTGAATGAGAGAGAGAGAGGCTGCAGAGATGTGTTGATGAGCATCAAGGTGAAGATTAATGTTCACTTCACATGATAATATACGCCGCCAGGTGGCAACAAGACCTGCTGCTCAAGATAACGCTAAACTTTATTATGTGTCTGACAGCTATTAGACTTATCTCCCTCCCTCCCCCTCTCCCCCGGCCTTCCTCCCTGAACACCCAACTTGACCACCATAGCTTAATGAGGCTTAAATCCTATCAACTACACGAGTTATTAAGACAGTCTATCAACTACACCAGAGGTTCCTAATCTTTTTTTACGATTACAGACTCCCAGTGGACTGCCCAATGTGTCCTCAAACCCCCTTCACCACCACACTGTGGAAATCATCACCACCAGTCCTATTAGGTACCGGGACCACTTCAAAAGATATTAATACCTGGAATATACCTCGAGAGGGTCTCGGGGATCAACACCCCCGCGGCCCGGTCTGTGACCAGGCCTCCTGGTTTTACTTTACATATAGATAGCTAGGAATAGAACAGTTAATAGTTTATTCTAATCTAACAACTTTTTTAAAACTGTTCAGAGATGGAGTCCCATACCTACATTATTTGGTTCCCATACCCCCAAGGGGTATGGATACCCCCGGTTAAGAACCCCTGGCTTGATGAACGAAACACTTATGCAACATTTGGGAATATTTATTCAGTCCAATGCAGAGAAATATGGAAGATGAGGAGTAGTTTAAGGTAATCAGTCCCTCAGCCTGGAGTCAATGTCGACATTGCACTGGACTGAAGAATCCACTGGCTGGCGAAGCATTTCCAGAATAGAGATACCAAAACGTCGCACAAGAGTCTCATTTATCAACTTGTGGGTTACCTAAATCGTTTATTCACAGACAATGGTAATTAACTGAAGCTGCATATCACCTGTTTACCACCAATAAGAATACTTTAATCACTAAAACAAGTCATTAAAACAAACTCACAACATATATACACTAAGAGACATGCACCTTAGGCCATATATACCCTGCCATCATAATGGAAGGACTTGTCCTATATACCTGCTCATTCCCTGCAGGCGATTTTGGGGATGTTTTGGTGTCCAGAAAGAAGTGAAATGTCGTCAAAAAGTTTCGTCTCCAGAGTTGGGTTATTTACAATTATGCATACGATGGCTTTATCAATCAGCCTGTTGGTGTGCTGGACGCAGGCAGTCCAACGTATGGAACAAATTAGAAACTTCCACTATGTCTTCCAAAACAATCAATTTACTCAAACATCCTGAGGTTTGAGATAGACTCAAAATACTGCTATCTACCTTTCCAAAAAACTGCTATCTTACCACCCACCAAAAAATGCTATCCATCTTTCCAAAAATTGCCATCTATCGTCCACCCAAAGAACTGCTATCTACTGTCCTCAGAATGCTTCTATCTACCTTCCCTCAAAACTCTTATCTACTATTTCTTATCTATTTTTTCAAATAATACCTATCTACCACCAATGTTATCTACCTTCCAAAAGAAATATTGTCTACTATTCCCCCAAAATTACGCAACTACCAAAATCCTATCTACTTTGATAAATAGACTATCTACCTTCCAAAACCTGCCATCTACCTTCTTTACAAAACTGTATCTACAATTCCCCCCAAAATCGCTACCTTCACAAAAAAAAAACCCTGCTATCTACCATCCCAAAAGACTTATCATTCTTCCAAAATCTGTTATCTACGCTCCCAAAGACCTCTATCTACTTCCCCTCCCCCCAAAAACAAAATCTGTTTAGCTTCCAATAACCTGGTGTCTACCATCGCCAAGGCGACCGCCGTTAAGCACACCAGAAAACATTTCACCCAAAACACGTTTCCACCTACAATATCTTTCCCATACGGGAAGATCGCGGATCTAGTTTGGACGTTGAGGCCATCACATGCAAGTCCCATGGAGTAGCCTCTCTTTATAAAGTAACAGAACAATCTCTCTTTATAAAGTAACACAGAGTAGGCTGTGATTTGTGTGTGAATGCGACTGCAAAAAAGCGAGTCCAGAATTGAAGAGCACCTACTATGAAGGCCTCTCCACGCGCTTATCAATCCTGGTCGTACTTTTTCAAAGCACATTTACAATAAAACGAACTCTATATGAGCTTACTGTACATTGTAGTGCCCAAATCCGATCCATCATTCCATTTCTGTGAGCATAACAAGGTCTCAGTGGGAAATGTGAATGTCGGACAGACGAAAACATAAGCAACAAAATTCAAACCCGCATATCTATTAAACTTGCACGGGAGAAATCCTGGAGATGACTGTAGATTCGCCTCCGTGGGGAAAGGGGTGAGCTCTGACACTCCCAGGTAATTTGGTGAAGTCCGTGATACGCAATAAGCATCTAAAAACTACAATGGCAACATGGCTCAGGTTGTCTCTGAGTACTGCCGCCTCTTGGGGTCCAGTCTTCAGGCAATATTTAGGTGAGAATGTGTCAACACGCTCAGGACAGCTCCACAGATCCTGCTAGATTAACTCTGGACAGTCCAGTAGTGCTGTTGCTGCTGTTTCTACTGCTGCTGCTGCTGCTTCTACTGCTGTTGCTGCTATTTCTTCTTCTTCTTCTTCTGCTGCTGCAGCTGCTGCTACTGCTGCTGCTGCAGCTGTTGCAGCTGGTATTAACCCCAGGCCATGGCGGTAATGTTGACCCCTTTACGCATCGTTGCCTCCATCCCGTCTCTCTCTCTCTCTCTCTCTCTCTCTCTCTCTCTTTAGATTTCCTTTAATAATTTACTTTTACCATCCGTCCTCCCTCCCTCCCTCCCTGTGTGGTCAGCCTCGCCACCCCTCCCCTCAACCCCCGTGACGCCAAACTCGCCACTCCCCCCCTCAACCCCCGTGACGCCAAACTCGCCACTCCCCCCCTCAACCCCCGTGACGCCAAACTCGTCACTCCCCCTCAACCCCCGTGACGCCAAACTCGCCCTCCCCCTCAACCCCGTGACGCCAAACTCGCCACTCCCCCTCAACCCCGTGACGCCAAACTCGTCACTCCCCCTCAACCCCCGTGACGCCAAACTCGTCACTCCCCTCAACCCCGTGACGTCAAACTCGTCACTTCCCCTCAACCCCGTGACGCCAAACTCGTCACTCCCCTCAACCCCGTGACGCCAAACTCGTCACTCCCCCTCCTCAACCCCCGTGACGCCAAACTCGCCACTCCCCCTCAACCCCCGTGACGCCAAACTCGCCACTCCCCTCAACCCCCGTGACGCCAAACTCGCCACTCCCCTCCTCAACCCCGTGACGCCAAACTCGTCACTCCCCTCAACCCCCGTGACGCCAAACTCGCCACTCCCCCTCAACCCCGTGACGCCAAACTCGCCACTCCCCCTCAACCCCCGTGACGCCAAACTCGCCCCTCTCGTCTTTCTCTTCGTTTTATTAAACTGATTCCCCGATATAAAACAAAAAACATAACACCACAGCATTATTAAAACAGTGTAACTAACTTGTCCCTTTTTTGTAATTCGGCATTAAAATGGGCAGCCCCCGACTCCCCATAACTCATTAAGACACCAATTAACATTCCAAAGTGAGCAGAATACCTGGCCCAGGTGACTGGCTCGCCTATCAAACATTTAATTAAGGAGTATTAACCTGGAGTACTTCTAATTTTAGGTGATGGTCACCTGCTGTGCTTCAACGAGTCTTCCCTAAGCTCCCCCCCAGTGTGTAGATAATAGGGAGGGGAGCCAACCCTCTGCCCCTAGTGTCTAGATTGTGGGGAGGAGAGCCAACCCCCTGCCCCTAGTGTCTAGATTGTGGGGTTGGGATCCAACCCCCCTACTCCTACTGTCTAGACTGTGGGGAGGGGATCTAAACCCCCTGCTCCTAGTGTCTAAATTTTGGGGAGGGGATCCAACCCCCCTTCTCCCCACACAGAGGAGCATTTCAACACCTTATATGTGACCCATCCTCCTGCATGATGGAAAATGACAGGGAAATCACACCTCTTGTTCCCACTGTGTAACTATCACACAGAATAAGGTAGCGGAACACTTTCATGTCGATAAATAGTTCAGAGAACCGACAAGTTGATAAATTAGACACATGTGCAACTATAGGGTATTTTTATTGAGGAAACGTTTCGCCCCACAGTGGCTTCATCAGTCCAATACAAAGAAGAATAGTGAAGATCAGAAGGAGTTTGAGGTAATCAGTCCCTCAGCCTGGAGTCGATATAATCAGTTCATCAATCTTGATAAGAGTACAGCATATACGCGAAGTGGCTTATATACTGTAGACAGGTGAGGTGAAGCAGTAGTAGGCGGTGTTACCTTGGATAATTACACAGGTGGACTGCTTCACCTCACCTGTCTGCAGTACGTATATAAATGAATGTTGTACTCTTATTAAGATTCATGGACTGATTACATCGACTTTAGCCTGAGGGACTGATTACCTCAAACTCCTTCTGGGCTTCACCATTCTTCTTTGTATTGGACTGATGGAGCCACTGTGTGGCGAAATACTTCATAATAAAGATACCCAAGTGTTGCAAATGTGTCTAATTTATCAAAAACGTTCATATCTTAATTAAAGAAAGCTGTCTTATGAAGCTCTCTATACTACGATTTTTATAAATACAACTAAAAAAGTATACAAAGTTGAATAACACGTGAAAAAGCCTAGTAGTAGTAGTAGTAGTAGTAGTAGTAGTAGTAGTAGTAGTAATAGTAGTAGTAGTAGTAATAGTAGTAGTAGAAGTGTGTTGTGGGGTTCTTTTCATAGATTTGGTAATATTAACAGACGATGAGCTTGGGTTTTGGTAGCGTTTAATGAGGCGTTGGATATATGGGAGCTGAGAGCCTATGCCTGTGTCCGTCTGTCCTGCACTGAGTCTCGATGGTAACTGAGGCTTCTAGGCCGCCTTTCGCTGAGGCATTCAAAAGGCAGGCCTATCATTGGCTATGCCGACTAACTCAAGTAGTAGTTCCTCTCCAGGGGACGCTTTGTTGAAGAAAGACTACTTGAATGAGTTATAGCATCTCTCGCTGATGCAAAAGCAATTGCAGAAAGCCGTTTCTGTTGCTAGTGTATTCACTAGAGTGCCAGTTGTTGTCCCTCGTGTTCCAGATAGTGTTCTTTCCAGTTGACAGTAAGTCCTTTGCAGAGTAAAGTGTCGTGTGTCGAGTAATTATTACCTGCAGTAAGAGATAGTGAGAGCCATTCTCCTTTGTTCATACTTTGTGTTATTGAGCTATCTATTTCACCCGGGGAGAGTCCTTCCACTCCACCGTGCTGTTCATTCCTCCAGTAGGAAAGTGTTCCCAGTTCTTAGTGAATAAAGAAAACTCAGTTTAAGAGATTAGTTGCATTTGCTAGCCGAGTCCTTACTAAGACTGAACGCAATTATACAGTCATGCAAATCCAATGTAGTTGCTGATGCTTTGTCGCATCATGTCAGTGTTGTAACTGCCGATCCTCCATTTAGTGCTGAGGATGTAAAGACTGCTCAAAGAACAGACCCCTTGTGATCTGGTGTGGTTCGATTCCTGCTCCAGGAAGATCTTATTCTCTCTGTGAAGCAACCAGCACCCATTAGTGACTGTCATGAACCAAGAATTACTGTATCGCATAACCGAGTTGGGTAATCCTAGTACAAAAAAATTCACCTCCATTATCTGTTATGAGGGACTTAGGAGTGGTATGTCTACAGATTATACGTTCCTTAAACGCTTTAGCTACTGTCCCGGCAGTCTTATCTGGGATAGGAACTAACTCACAAAATCTGGTAAAGTGATCAACCATCACACACAGATGTTTGTTTCCACTGAGGGAACATTGGAAGTTGGTCAACAGATCTAGTGCAACTCTTTCCCATGGCTCACTAGAAGTAGGAAAGATCTGGATTGGATTAGGACTCGTGACATTACCTTTATGTTTCAAATAGACACTACATTTCTTAACATACTCAGTAATATCGGTAGACATACGAGGCCAAAAGTATTTCAATCTGGCTTATAACAGACGATGAGCTTGGGTTTTGGTAGCGTTTAATGAGGCGTTGGATATATGGGAGCTGAGAGCCTATGCCTGTGTCCGTCTGTCCTGCACTGAGTCTCGATGGTAACTGAGGCTTCTAGGCCGCCTTTCGCTGAGGCATTCAAAAGGCAGGCCTATCATTGGCTAATGCCAGATCACATGGGCAGAGGTTGGAAATCACGTGAACAGCCGTGATGCAGCCGTTATAAGTACAACCCGTACAGAAGTAATAGTAGTAGTAGAAGTAATAGTAGAAGTAATAGTAGTAGTAATAGTAGTAGTAGTAGTAATAGTAGTAATAGTAGTAGTAGTAATAGTAGTAGTAGTAATAGTAGTAGTAGTAATAGTAGTAGTAATAGTAGTAGTAGTAATAGTAGTAGTAGTCGTTTCCAGCAGTAGTAGTTGTAGTAGTCGTTTCCAGCAGTAGTAGTTGTAGTAGTAGTAATAGTAGTAGTAGAAGTAATAGTAGTAGTAATAGTAGTAGTAGTAATAGTAGTTGTAATAGTAGTAGTAGTAGTAATAGTAGTAGTAGTAGTAGTAGTAATAGTAGTAGTAGAAGTAATAGTAGTAGTAATAGTAGTAGTAGTAATAGTAATAGTAATAGTAGTAGTAGTAATAGTAGTAGTAATAGTAGTAGTAGTAATAGTAGTAGTAGTAGTAATAGTAGTAGTAGTCGTTTCCAGCAGTAGTAGTTGTAGTAGTAGTAATAGTAGTAGTAGTCGTTTCCATCAGTAGTGGTTGCAGCAGCAGTTGTGACATTTACAGAGCACTTGTGACCACAGTCGACCTTGGGATCTGTCGTGAAGACTATCAAGCAGCGAGGAGATTAATTCCCTAACATGTACACTATTATAATATTCACAAGACAGCGCTAAGCTGGAGCAACAAATAGCAGAAAACTCGCATCTTCCGGTAAGGTTGCGTCGGCTGTGTGGGCCTGCGAGCCGCTACCAGCAATAGCCTGGTTGACCAGGCAGTGCAGAAGACCCCTAGTACCGTGAACTAAAAACATGAGTTGGAACCACACACACACACACACACTCACACACCTGGGTATTCCAATACACCGACAGGGACACAACTGAGGTGTGGCTACACTGTCATCTATTAATATAAGAAGCTAACAGGCTGGTTCCCAGCCTCCATGGACCCAGCCTCACACACCTACCTGAACCCAGCCTCACACACCTACCTGGATCCAGCCTCACACACCTCCCTGGATCCAGCCTCACACACCTACCTGGATCCAGCCTCACACACCTTGTACCCAGCCTCACACACCTCCCTGGACCCAGCCTCGCACACCTCCATGTACCCAGCCTCACACACCTCCCTGTACCCAGCCTCACACACCTCCCAGTACCCAGCCTCTCACACCTCCCTGTACCCAGCCTCACACACCTCCCTGTACCCAGCCTCTCACACCTCCCTGTACCCAGCCTCACACACCTCCCTGTACCCAGCCTCGCACACCTCCCTGTACCCAGCCTCACACACCTCCCTGTACCCAGCCTCACACACCTCCCAGTACCCAGCCTCACACACCTCCCTGTACCCAGCCTCACACACCTCCCTGTACCCAGCCTCACACACCTCCCTGTACCCAGCCTCACACACCTCCCTGTACCCAGCCTCACACACCTCCCTGTACCCAGCCTCACACACCTCCCTGTACCCAGCCTCACACACCTCCCTGTACCCAGCCTCACACACCTACCTGTACACAGCCTCACACACCTCCCTGTACCCAGCCTCACACACCTACCTGGATCCAGCCTCACACACCTACCTGGATCCAGCCTCACACACCTCCCTGTACCCAGCCTCACACACCTCCCTGTACCCAGCCTCACACACCTACCTGTACCCAGCCTCACACACCTACCTGTACCCAGCCTCACACACCTACCTGTACCCAGCTTCACACACCTACATACTATCTGTAACACCATACCAGTTCTCCAGTGCCAACATTATGGTCAACAAAGGTTATACAGTATCCAGCGGACATTCACTCGAGGTGCAAGGAAGCGCACCACCCGAAACAGGAAGTGTCTACGAGGAGAATTCTGGTGGTGATTCGTAGAGGAACTTGAGCAGCGATGCACCATCACTAGTCAGAAATATTAGTCCGTAATGCATGATATTGAAGGTGTAAGTTACTCGCCCAGCCCGTGTTGTAGCTGGGAAGCAAGACGAACAAGAGGGAGAGATGGTGTTAGGGGAGTGAGGGACGGGTAAGGGATGGTAGCGAAGGGATTCTGTTAGTTAGATACATCAGAAGTGTGGCGTTACTCTAATTGTGCAGTATACGAAGTGTAGTTTACATGTAATAGAATATTGTTAAGAACAAAAGAAAGCCAGTGGGAACAAAAGTTTACTCTGTTCTCCCTGTCATACTCCGCCAGGCAGGATGGGGCTCATATACAGGGGTGAAATCTGTCAGTCTGAGATGAGACTTCAGTAGGGCCATGAGGATATCATCAAGTATTCCATTAACGGTTCAGCATCTACCATAGCCTTAAAGGTGTCATTTCAGCAGAGATGAAGTTACTATCACCTGACCTTGTTGAACATCGTATTGTTGTCTGAGGTCGATGGAAGACTTTACAGCCTCTTGAAGATTCACTTTTCTGAGGATGTAGATGGGAAGGAAGAAATAGAGGAAGAAGAAAGAAAAGAGGAGAGGCAGCAACGTCACACAATGCGAATTTACAATTCACAAAAACACACACATCCCCCCAACACACACACAAGCCAAGTGTCTTACCGATAAATATCTTTGATAAATGGTAATGAACACACACACACGCAGGCCAATTAACACACGCACACTAACAATTACCCTCCACATACTGCCTCTCACGCTACAATTACAATACGTAATTCATAAACCACACAAATACCCCCCCACACATCCCTTTCTGAGAGAGCTATTAGACAAGTGGTCAGCTGATGTTATTGAGCAATGAGCCTGTGATATACCCGTGAAGGATCACCAGTCTAGTCTGTAAAAATGGTGGCCACGAGAGCCACCAAACATGGCCACGAGAGCCACCAAACATGGCCACGAGCCACCAAACATGGCCACGAGCCACCAAACATGGCCACGAGAGCCACCAAACATGGCCACGAGAGCCACCAAACATGGCCACGAGAGCCACCAAATATAACCATGAGCCACCAAACAGCAACCCTGAGCGCCATCATTAACAAACAATCAACAATGATCATTCTACCTCACAGTAAACAATATTCACTCTAAATCGCGTCTAAAACTCGTCTCGCTCACGACTTTTTCCAGGGAAAGTGATTTCTTCATGTAGAGGCGGTACTGTGAGAGTTCTTGAAACCAACACACCGGGGCAAAAGTGAGCCAGAGTAGAAAACACATTCACCATCACTTGTCCAATAGCTGTCTCTGACCAGGAGGGAGTATTATATGAGTTAAATACGACCCGCTGAAACATAGCATAGTTTGTTACGTCATGTCCACGCCTCGTTCCTCATGCAGCAGGGCTAATTATACATTTAATAACAATGCTACTACTAATAATACAACTAATAATAAAAATAATAAAATAAAAATAATTGGGAAGAGTAAACCAACAGGGGTCATGTATACAGGGCTTGAGGAATGGAAAGTAATCAGGTTTGATCCAAAGAAAGGAAGGACAGATCCAAATCCTTGGATCAAGAGCCCCTCACCGGGATCAAGGCACCTCTCTTGATGGGTTTGTCGAGCACTTGACAAATTCTTAGAGTTATTACTAACTTACACAATCTTAGTAACAACCTTCGCTCTCCTAGTAAACAATGGAGCTTAAAGCCTCCCTCCAGGCAACACACACACACTGAGGAAGGAAGGTGGGGAGTTCACAAGAAACGACCAAGAGGTATGTGAGGAGCTCAACATGAGATTTAAAGAAGTATTTACAGAGGAGACAGGAAGGACTCCAGAAATTCAGAATAGGGAGGTACACCAACAAGTGCTGGATGAAATACACACAACCGAGGAGGAGGTGAAGAAACTGCTATGTGAACTCGATACCTCAAAAGCGGTGGGACCAGACATCTCTCCGTGGGTCCTTAGAGAGGGAGCAGAGATGTTGTGTGTGCCACTAACAAAATTTTTCAACACATCCATTGAAACTGGGCAACTACTTGAGGTATGGAAGATGGCAAATGTAGTCTCAGTTTTTAAGAAAGGAAACAGATACGAGGCATTAAACTATAGACCTGTGTCACTGACGTGTATAGTATGCAAAGTCATGGAGATCATCAGGAGGAGAGTGGTGGAGCACCTAGAAAGACACAAGCTTATAAACGACAACCAGCACGGTTTCAGGGAAGGAAAATCCTGTGTCACAAACCTACTGGAGTTTTATGACAAGGTAACGGAAGTAAGACACGAGAGAGAGGGGTGGATAGACTCCATTTTCTTGGACTGCAAGAAGGCGTTCGACACAGTTCCTCACAAGAGGTTAATGCAAAAGCTAGAGGATCAGGCAAACGTAACAGGAAAGGCACTGCAATGGATCAGAGAATATCTGACAGGGAGGCAACAATGAGTCATGGTACGTGACGAGGTGTCAGAGTGGGCACCTGTGACGAGTGGGGTTCCACAGGGGTCAGTCCTAGGACCTGTGCTGTTTTTGGTATATGTGAATGACATAACGGAAGGGATAGACTCAGAAGTGTCCCTGTTTGCAGATGATGTGAAGTTAATGAGAAGAATTAAATCAGTCGAGGATCAGGCAGGACTACAAAGAGACCTGGACAGGCTACAAGCCTGGTCCAGTAACTGGCTCCTTGAATTTAACCCCGCCAAATGTAAAGTCATGAAGATCGGGGAAGGGCAAAGAAGACCGCAGACAGAATATAGTCTAGGTGGCCAAATACCGAGCACATCTCCTGAGGCACACATCAATCAGATAACTGCTGCAGCATACGGGCGGCTGGCAAACCTAAGAATAGCGTTCCAATACCTCACAAAGGAATCGTTCAAGACTCTGTACACCATATACGTCAGGCCCATACTGGAGTATGCAGCACCAGTTTGGAACCCACACCTGGTCAAGCACGTCAAGAAATTAGAGAAATTGCAAAGGTTTGCAACAAGACTAGTCCCAGAGCTAAGGAGATTGTCCTATGAAGAAAGGTTAAGGGAAATCGGCCTGACGACACTAGAGGACAGGAGGGTTAGGGGAGACATGATAACGACATATAAAATACTGCGAGGAATAGATAAGGTGGACAGAGACAACATGTTCCAGAGAGGGGACACAGAAACAAGGGGTCACAATTGGAAGTTGAAGACTCCTGTGAGTCAAAGGGATGTTAGGAAGTATTTCTTCAGTCACAGAGTTGTCAGGAAGTGGAATAGCCTAGAAAGTGACGTAGTGGAGGCAGAAACCATACATAGTTTTAAGACGAGGTTTGATAAAGCTCATGGAGCAGGGAGAGAGAGGACCTAGTAGCAATCAGTGAAGAGGCGGGGACAGGAGCTATGAATCGACCCCTGCAGCCACAAATAGGTGAGTACAAATAGGCGAGTACACACACACACAATGAGAGGTTAAGGGAATAAGGAGGACACGATAACGACGTATGAAATACTGAGAGGAATTGACAAAGTGGACAGAGAGAATATTTCAGAGATGGGACACAAGAACAAGGGAACACAACTGGAAGTCGAAAACTCAGACGAGTCATAGGGCTGTTAGGAAGTATTTCTTAAGTTATAGAGTTGTCAGGAAGTGGAACAATCTGGAGAGTGATGTAGTGGAGGCAGGATCCATACATGGCTTTAAGAAGAGATATGATAAAGCTCATGGAGCAGGGAGAGTGGACCTAGCATCAATCAGCGAAGAGGCGGGGCCAGAAGCTGTGAATCGACCCCTGCAACCACAAATAGGAGAGTATAAACAGTTGAGTACAGACATAGGAGGCAGGATCATGATCCATACATAATTTTAAAAAGAGGTACGATAGAGCTCTTGGAGCAGGAAGAATGTGAACCTAGTAGCGATCAGCGAAGAGGCGGGGGCCAGGAGCTGTAAATCGACTCCTGCAACCACAAATAAGTACACACAGACACACACACACACATACTAGTTCTCTAATCATGGTCATTAAGCAGACAAGAGTATACGATTATCCCAATTAAAGAGAGGCACTTAGTTCCACGCACACGGTAATAGCCACAGTGATCACTCGGCCGTTAAGTACACGGTATGGGCGGCAACACTCCCAAGTTTAAGCTCAGCTTGGTGAAAGCTTAGTGGCAGCTGCAGTGGAAGCTGCAACTGCAGCTGCAGGCCTAGCAGCAACAGTCTGGTAGCGTTAGCCATGCTGACCTGCAAGCCTAGCAGCAACAACTTGGTTGTATTTGCCATGTTGACCTGCAGGCCTAGCAGCAACAACCTGGTAGTGTTGGCCATATTGGCCTGCAAGCCTAGCAGCAACAACCTGGTAGTGTTAGCCATGCTGACCTGCAGGCTAACAGGAGGTCGAAAGAGAGCCACAGCTGCTAGGGTGAAGAACCCTGGAGACCCATCACAGGTATGCCAGTTAAATCACCTCCAACTGTCCGTTCAATCCTCACCTTAACATGACTAAGATAACACCAACTTTGTGCCTGGTATGCAACAGCAACTTCTCTCTCTCTCTCTGGGTTAACACTTTAAGACATGCCCCGTCATGGTACATGACAAAACGGATAACCATAAATCGCTGCGGATTACATGAAACCGCCGGATTAGCCAAGGAAAAAATCTCCTCTTACACCTCTTTCGCAGTTTATTCACGATATATTTACGGAGAAAAATCGTAACTGCATTTAACACGCCGTAAGACCAGCCTAAGCTCTCTATGGATGACTGGCTCACAAAGCTTTTTATTTTATATGCAAGTTAAAGTCTGTGAGGTCATTCAGCACAAGGAGTGGTAAAATTCTGATCCTCCGTCCAAGAGGTCAGAGTCAGGTCTTAGGCACGTCTTAGGAAGGTCAAACCGGTTGAAACGCTGCAAGAGGTTCGATCCTTCGTCCAAGAGGTCACGGTCAGGTCTTATAGCACATCTTATGAAGGTTAAACTTCTTATAGCATGTCTTATGAAGGTTAAACTAGTTGAAATGTGGCTAAAGTCTCTCTGAAAAGCCTTTTACTTCTTGAGAATGAGTGACCAACTCCAGAAAGCCTTACATACGAGGGGCTTGGTGACAAGCAGCATATTTCAACTCAGTAAAGACTAATTTAAACCTGCCGTAATCCTTTTCACTCGGCATATTAACAGGCGCTGTACCTGTCTACAATATATAACGAAGTACCTTAAGGATAATGCAAGACGCAGCTACAAGAAAACTACAAAAACACATCGTGCAGAGTTTAAATGGGAGGCAGGTGAGGGCAGGTGAGGGCAGGTGAGGGCAGGTGAGGGCAGGTGAGGGCAGGCAAAGAACACGGGAGGAGAGGATAGGAGGCTAGTGTTTGCTGTGTAGTGGAACACAGGGTAGGAGGCTAGTGTTTGCTGTGTAGTGGAACACAGGGTAGGAGGCTAGTGTTTGCTGTGTAGTGGAACACAGGGTAGGAGGCTAGTGTTTGCTGTGTAGTGGAACACAGGGTAGGAGGCTAGTGTTTGCTGTGTGATGAAACACAGGGTAGGAGGCTAGTATTTTCTGTGATGAAACACAGGGTAGGAGGCTAGTGTTTGCTGTGTAGTGGAACACAGGGTAGGAAGCTAGTGTTTGCTGTGTAGTGGAACACAGGGTAGGAGGCTAGTGTTTGCTGTGTAGTGGAACACAGGGTAGGAGGCTAGTGTTTGCTGTGTAGTGGAACACAGGGTAGGAGGCTAGTGTTTGCTGTGTAGTTGAACACAGGGTAGGAGGCTTGTGTTTGCTGTGTAGTGGAACACATGGTAGGAAGCTAGTGTTTCCTGTGATAAACGTTCTTAAATAACAATAAGACACAATACCGTGACTGGAACAATACACAAATAACCCGCACATGGGAGAGGGGAACTTAAGACGACGTTTCGGTCCGACTTGGACCATTTACCAGACCTGGCTGACCAGGTTATCAACCAGGTCTGGTCTGGTCTATGACCAAGTCGCGGGGAAGCGAAGTGACCCCCTGAATGGTCGTCAGGAACCCTTTAGGCAGCACTCGGGTTCAGTTTATCTTCAAATATGTTGCCCTGAAGTGAGGGGCGAGGTTACTGTGAGGTGTTTTCAACGAGGTATACTCACACACACACATTCACACACACGAAACTACAAAAGGGGGGACTACACAGGCATGAGGAACTTCCTACAAGACGTTCAGTGGGAGAGAGAATTGGTAGGAAAACCAGTAAAAGAAATGATGGAATATGTGACAACCAAATGCAAAGAGGCAGAGGAGAGGTTTGTCCCCAAGGGAAACAGAAGTAATGGGAAGACCAGAACGAGTCCTTGGTTCACCCAGAGGTGTAGGGAGGCAAAAACTAAGTGTAATAGAGAATGGAAAAAGTACAGAAGACAAAGGACCCAGGAAAATAAAGAGATTAGCCGAAGAGCCAGAAACGAATATGCACAGGCTAGTGTACACACACAGACTGGTACACACACACAGGCTGGTACACACACACAGGCTGGTGCACAAACACAGGCTGGTACACACACAGGCTGGTACACACACACAGGCTGGTACACACACACAGGCTGGTACACACACACACAGGCTGGTACACACACACAGGCTGGTTCACACACACAGGCTGGTACACACACACACACAGGCTGGTGCACAAATACAGGCTGGTACACACACACAGGCTGGTGCACAAACACAGGCTGGTGCACACACACAGGCTGGTACACACACAGAGGCTGGTACACACACACAGGCTGGTACACACACACAGGCTGGTGCACACACACAGGCTGGTGCACACACACAGGCTGGTGCACACACACAGGCTGGTAACACACACAGGCTGGTACACACACACAGGCTGGTACACACACACAGGCTGGTACAACACACACACAGGCTGGTACACACACACAGGCTGGTACACACACACAGGCTGGTGCACACACACAGGCTGGTGCACACACACAGGCTGGTGCACACACACAGGCTGGTGCACACACACAGGCTGGTACACACACACAGGCTGGTGCACACACACAGGCTGGTACACACACACAGGCTGGTACACACACACAGGCTGGTACACACACACAGGCTGGTACACACACACAGGCTGGTACACACACACAGGCTGGTACACACACACAGGCTGGTAAACACACACAGGCTGGTACACACACCTGGGGTAGAGGCAACATACCAGAAGCACAGTAATATATTTCACACAATGTGCGTCACCACCTAGTGTACATTATGTGTTGTTGATGAGCTGATATAGTGGGTGACAGAGGGGAGGGGGTGACGGGGAGGGGCTGAGTGACCAGGAGGGGCTGGATGACAAAGAGGGAAGACATGTGATACGGTGGAGGGGGAGCGGAGACCGGGTGGGGAGGGAATAAGGGAGGAGGGAGAAGGGGGTGGAGGTCGTCGTACCAGATTGTGAGGGTGAAGGTAACAGTGTGAATACAGTGAAAGTGACGTGTTCCAGTAGTCTGTCTCAACACCACCTCATGTTAACACCTCATGTTAATACCTCTCATGTTAATACCCCTCGTGTTAATACCCCTCGTGTCAACACCCTCGTTAACAACCCCTCATGTCAACACCCCTTCATGTCAACACCCCCTCATGTCACCCCTATATGTCAACACCCCCTCATGGCAACACCCCTTCATGTCAACACCTCCTCATGTTTACATACTCATGTTAACACCCCATGTTAATACCCCCCATGTCAACACTCCCTTATGTTAACGTCCCACCACTACCACGACAACTATGCAGCGACGCCGGTGACGAGATGAACACGCAATGACGGCGGCGGCGGCAGCGGCGGCGGCGGCAGCGGCAGGGATAACGATAAGGGCGCAGCGGTGGTGTAGCCTAGAAGTTGTAGTCTCTGGGTGGAGAGTCTTCTTGGGTGGAGAGCCTCAGGTGGTGTAAAGGACACGTGTGCAATTAATGCGACAGATTACTATGGCAACGTTTCGCTCTCCAGGAGCTTTGTGAAGCAGTTATAAACAATACAGGGACACGAATAAATAAAGTGGTCAAGAATTTACTACTGAACGTTGCTGGTAATAAAACAGTAGGACCCTTACTGAACTTTATCACTCTACTGAGTTTGGTAATCTGTCCCACGTTTTCATTTTTCCACAGCAAAGTAGATGGAATGAACACGATATTGTCAGCAGTGGAAAACTGGAAGTCTGTTTTTTTACCTTTTTCTTCTAAGTCAGCTTCACTTAGGGTGAAGACCAGGTTCAGTCTAGCTGGTTCACACTCAATCTTACCCTTTTATTGTTGACCAAGTTACTTCATCAAATATTAATGCATTGTTTACTTCTCTCTTCGAGTTTCTGTTTTTTTTATTTCTCTTCCTCATACGGTGGGCGGGTGTGAGGGTGTTTGAGGGGTATGGGGTTGTGAGAGCGTGTGAGGGAGGAGGGTTGTGAGGGAGGAGGGTTGTGAGGGAGGAGGGATGTGAGGGAGGAGGGTTGTGAGGGAGGAGGGTTGTGAGGGAGGAGGGTTGTGAGGGAGGAGGGTTGTGAGGGAGGAGGGTTGTGAACGTGTGAGGGGGATGGGGTTGTGTGTGAGGGAGAAGGGTGTGGAGGTGTGTGAGGGGGATGGGGTTGTGAGTGTGTGTGAGGGAGGAGGGTGTGGAGGTGTGTGAGGGGGATGGGGTTGTGAGAGTGTGTGAGGGAGGAGGGTTGTGAGGGAGGAGGGTGTGGAGGTGTGTGAGGGGGATGGGGTTGTGATTGTGTGAGGGAGAAGGGTGTGGAGGTGTGTGAGGGGGATGGGGTTGTGAGTGTGTGAGGGAGGAGGGTGTGGAGGTGTGTGAGGGGGATGGGGTTGTGAGAGTGTGTGAGGGAGGAGGGTGTGGAGGTGTGTGAGGGGGATGGGGTTGTGAGAGAGTGTGAGGGAGGAGGGTTGTGAGGGAGGAGGGTGTGGAGGTGTGCGGGCGGTCATGATTATGGAGGTCAGGTGGAGTGTGGCATACAGGAACACTTGGTATCGTGCGTGCACGGGAATTTCCGACTGTATTAGTGATATCCGGGTTAGGATGAAATACCTGCCTACCTTACCTACCCACACAATAAAATCCCTGTCTACTTTACCTACCCACACAATAAAATCCCTGTCTACTTTACCTACCCACACAATAAAATCCCTGTCTACTTTACCTACCCACACAATAAAATCCCTGTCTACTTTACCTACCCACACAATAAAATCCCTGTCTACTTTACCTACCCACACAATAAAATCCCTGTCTTTCTTACCTCACCTGGAGTTTACCTGGAGAGAGTTCCGGGGGTCAACGCCCCCGCGGCCCGGTCTGTGACCAGGCCTCATGGTGGATCAGGGTCTGATCAACCACCACAACAGCCTTCCCTCCCTCCCTTACCTTCCCCACCATAACATCCTTCCCTCCAACCTCCCTATCTCCCCCTGCCTCATCTCTCCTTGCATCCCTCCCTCCTCACCCCCCTTCCACCCCTCACCTTCCCCTACCATAACATCACTACTCTCCCTTGCTTACCCATAACACCAGTTATTTTATCAATTTTGCAACAAGAGATGCCAACCTAATGGCGATACTCTTTAAGAAGGGACACTTCCCTTCATACACAGATACGCACCTATCGTTGCGTACGAGCAGGGGATCCAAGATAAATTTTCCAAGGCAAAACAAGACTGCTTTGTGGCCCCTGGGGGCAGGCTGAGGCCCCCAGTCTAATTGAATTTTACATAATTATTTTTCTAAATAAACTAAAAAATAGTTGAAATTGCCCAAAAAAAATCAAATGAGAAAATCAAGTTTTCACGGTACTGGCACACCCCCCCCTCCTCATAGGCTCTGCGTACGAGTATACTAGTATAATATAAATCTCGGAATGTATATACACAGAGATACAGTGCGTCGCTCAGAAATGGTACTAACCGTAAATTAGGAGGTAAGCGTACCTAAGTAGTGATCGTGGGTCGTCAGGTGTTCATACCTGCAAACACAAAGAAAGAAACAATGTAAAAAAAGCAGAAACGTTTATCAAAGCAAGAAAATTAAAGTTTTACGATGAATTAGATACATGTGCAACGTCTGGGTACCTTGTAGCCATCCAGTGGCTTTATCAAGACATCCAGTGACTTTATCAAGACATCCAGTGGCTTTATCAAGACATCCAGTGGCTTTATCAAGACATCCAGTGGCTTTATCAAGACATCCAGTGGCTTTATCAAGACATCCAGTGGCTTTATCAATACATTACATGGACTCATTACCTCATCTCTTGCAATATTTGCTGTATATATTTCTATTATGTTCATATATTGTACTGATAAAGCCACTGGAGGGCGAAACGTCTACAAGTAATGATACCCAGATGTTGCACATGTCTGATACTGTACCATTCTAGCGCTCAGCAAGTTGTACCATGGTTCTTAGTAACAGATTGCGAGCGATGGACCTACACTGCACGATACTGACAATATTTAGTGTGATACTCAATACACTGCGAGTAACGGACCTACACTGCCTAGTGTGGTTCTCAATACACTGCGAGTAACGGACCTACACTGCATGACACTGCCAAAGTCTAAACCTAACACTGAACATCATTAACACGGACAATGATGCAGAAAACCATAGGTCTGGTTGCCAGAAGAGAAGAGACGCCAGAATAAGACAAAATAAGTATAAAATTAGTCAATAATGGAATGTAATTCCAAGATTTAGTGTGGGAAACCTAAGTAACAAGGTACTCAGAAGGCGAAGGTAATCAACTGCAGGAAGGGGACGGAGGGTGAGGAAGGAGGAGATGGCGGAAGGAACACGTATACAAGAGAGGAAAAAATGTAATATGATAAACGAGGGTGTTTTAGGAACTGAGACGTGTCCTCACTCTCCCACTCCCTGCACTTATCGTAATATTCTCAAACATCATCCTTACAGATGATAAGTCCCACCTAATAGTAACTCCAATTCTGGTAGAACGAAACTTACTTAAAATCTGCCATCGCTACTGAACCCAACCTGACAAATTTCACTTCATGTTGTGTGGTAGAATATGACAGGGGAAAAAAAAAAAAGAGGTCAACTTTTGTCCATATAATGTAACTATGATAGTTAGCCACACAGAACAGGGTAGCACACAGAACAGGGTAGCACACAGAACAGGGTAGCACACAGAACAGGGTAGCGGCTACCCACACAAACTAGGGTAGCCACATATTTAGGGTAGAAGCAATATTGTTTAAAAAAAAAAAAATACCTAGTAACCGACTCTCCAAAAAAGTTCTTTATCAGCTAGGCTGTGCACCTTTGATGTACCTTTGAAGGCTTTCGAGAGTTGTCCTACTCTCGCAATCCGGCCCTGGGCCTGGTTTATCTGATCAACCAGGCTTTTGTTGGTGACGGCCCGTTGGCCCACATATCCACCACAGCCAAGTTCATCTGGCACATGGCGGTGGTACAGTACATGTCCAATTTCCTCTTGGAAACTTCTCCACTTGTTCCAGCAATGTTTCTGATATCTTGTGGTAGTGTTAAAACTTTCTGGGCCTACGGATGTTGATACAATGTTCCTTTATTGTACCCGTGGCACCCCTACTTTTCACTGGGTTTATTTTGTGCATTCTTTCATATCTCTCACTTCGGTATGCTGTTATGGCAGTGTGCGAATTTGGGACAAGATCCTCAAGCACCTTCCATGTACGTATATGTTATGCTGTATATCTCTTAATTAACTCCACTCCAGTAAGTACATAATTAGGACTTTGAGGTGTTCCCAGTAATTTGAATGTTTTATTGGCTCTTTGCGCACCGTAAATGACCACCTCTATCTTCCAGTTCTCATCTCTCCTGCCCAGCAGCAGTCAACACTGAACAATAATCTAAGAAAGTACAAGCGAGTTCAAAAGTGCCACCACTGACACTACTCGTACTTCCCTTGTTTTGAAAGTTCTCATTATCCACTCCGTCATTTCTAGCTTTCATATTTGCCTCACTGTTATTCTCACGATGTTATTCTCCACTGCTCACCGGAAGACTTTGTTTACATCAACCTGCATTTTTTCGTGCCTTCTTCGAGGTGATTTTCATGCTTATTATGGCATCATCCGCTAATGATACGTAACTGTGACTGAGTGTTTTCATCTATATCCGCTAGGGGGATAAGAAACAGTAAAGGAGCCAGCGCCGTTCCTTGGGGTAATGAGCTTTTTATCTAGCTAATACTGGATTTTGCTCTGTTAACTCGTATAATTTGCACTAATAGGCTGAGTGATCAGGCCATCAAGCAGTAGCTGTGGACGGGGAGCCGCGGGGGTAACACTGTATTATCAACAAGAACGTACCTCTAACATTAACACCATAAGCAATACAGCAACCAATAAAAGAAAGAATTTATAACAACTATATTATGACCAACATAAGCAATACAGCAACCAATAAAAGAAAGAATTCATAACAACTATATTATGACCAACATATTGTAACAGTTTCCTGAAACTGTAATTTAGGTGTTTATTACATACGAAAAAGAGACAATGAAATGGATACAGCTTGTTGGGTTCGTCAATTACAGTGGCTAACAAACAACACCCTTAATATAATAGTTATTACAGATGTTACTGGCTTGCATGTTTATTTACAGAGTAGTACACTAAACAAGCGGTAGGTGATAAACTATGGCAGTAAATCCTCGCTCCCTGGAGCTACGATAAATAACTAGACGGACAACATCAGTTGATCCCTGACCTCAGGTCTCAGTAGCTACGCCACCTGTGTGGACCCAACCACGCTGCTCCACCACAAACTCTTGCTGAGGACGCATATTGTACGCCATAAATTAAGTCAAGACCCGTCCTGGTATCGTAAAGAAGTTTAATAACCAGCGACTTCAGAGGGCAGTAGTGGTCAGTGTCAGTCAAGTGGGTAGAAAAATTCTCAAAACTACACACTGGTGTATTATATATATATATATATATATATATATATATATATATATATATATATATATATATATATATATATATATATATATAATACATACATATACATACATACATACATAAGAACATAAGAAAGAAGGAACACTGCAGCAGGCCTACTGGCCCATGCAAGGCAGGTCCAAGTCTCCCACTGACTTAAGCCAGAAGGAAATTGTAGGAAGAGGAAATTGTAACAAGACTTGAATAGGAGAAGAAAGAGGAAAAAGCAATCAATATAAACATAAAGTATATAAAAGGTTTTAGGCCAGCAAAGCAGAGTCAACTACAGAAAGATAGGAATATAAGAGACAGAATAAGATAAACCCATAAAACTAGAACTCACAAAATGCTTAGATTTTGAGGAAAGTGAAAACTGCAAGTTCATAATTATTAGGCAAGATCTGTAAAAAAAAAAAAAAGGGATCAATTGAAAAATGAAAGTTTCATGAACAAAATATTAAAAGACCCGAGGAAAAATCCTTTTTTTCTTCTGAGTTCTGAAGCAGGCTAAACGATATATGTCACAGGAAGTTTTATTGGCACATACATACATATGTCGTGCCGAATAGGAAAAACGCGATTCTGACTTAAATAGCAACGCTCTTCTTGCCGAATAAAGCAAGCAAAAATTTGTGTATGCAATACTTTCCCAAAAATCATTCTGAACCAAACGAAAAAAATATATTTAATTGTGTTTGTTTATTATTAAATTATCGCAAACTTATCTAAAATATATTTAGTTGGATTAGGCTAAATTAAATTGCGCTTGTTATAATAAGGTTAGGTAAGTTTTCTAAGGTTCTTTTGGTACAAAATTATTAATTTTTACATTAACATAAATTAAAAAAATATATCTTTAAACGTATAAGAGAAAATTTTAGAAAGGACTTAATTTTAAATGAGTTCTTGCTAATTGACCAATTTTACCTATTAGGCACGACATATATATACATCATAGGTACCCCTCAGGCAGCATTCTACCCATCCTTGAAGAGGGTGGGGGAGAGTAACTGTACATCTAATGATGCACTTTATTTTTCCCGAGTTGACATACCTGTGCCTGGAATCGAGGGTTCTTCTATCCGGAATGCCTCTCACACCAGAGTTCCACTCGGCGTCATCCATAACACCCGCGTCACGAGAAATTTTTCCACTTCTTATGAAGTACAAATGTTCCTATATGTATACTATATTCTGTATGTATGCTGTGATATGTACGTATACTATATTCTATGTGTATACTGGGATATACTCGTCTTCTTTAGCAAGTAACGTAGTATTTCTTTGTTCCCGATGTTCATGTATTTTCATGGCCGGAGTCCTGGTGCATTACCATGAACACCTACCTGGAGTCTACCTGGAAGGTATTCCCGGGATCAACGCCCCCACGACCAGGCCTCCCGGTGTATCAGGGACTGATCAATGAGGCTGTTACTGCTGGCCGCACGTAGTCCAACGTACGAACCACAGCCCGGCTGATCCAGCACCGACTTTAGGTATCTGTCCAGCTCCCTCTTAAAGACAACCAGGGGTCTATTGGTAATGCCCCTTATGGTTGGTGGGAGGCTGTTGAACAGTCTTGGACCCCGGACACTTATTGTGTTTTCTCTTAGTGTACCAGTGACGCCCCTACCTTTCACTGGGGGTACGTTGCATCGCCTGCCAAGTCTTTTGCTTTCGTATGGATTGATTTCTGTGTGCAGGTTAGGGACCAGTCCCTCCAGAATCTTCCATTTGTAGATTATGATATATCTCTCTCGCCTGCGCTCCAGTGAGTAAAAGTCAAGTGCTTCCAGGCGTTCCCAGTAGTTAAGGTGTTTGACGAAACTTATACGTGCAGTAAAGGTTCTCTGTACATTCTCTAGATCTGCAATTTCACCTGCCTTGAATGGGGATGTTAATGTACAGCAGTATTCCAGCCTAGAGAGAACAAGTGATTTAAAAAGGATCATCATTGGCTTGGCATCTCTTGTCTTGAATGTTCTCATTATCCATCCTATCAGTTTCCTCGCAGTTGTAATAGACTTACTGTGAAGACCTACTGTGAAAACTCACTGTGAAGACCTACTGTGAAGACCTACAGTGAAGACTTACTGTGAAGACCTACCGTGAAGACTTACTGTGAAGACCTACCATGAAAACTTACTGTGAAGACCTACCATGAAGACCTACTGTGAAGACCTACCATGAAGACTTACTGTGAAGACCTACCATGAAGACTCACTGTGAAGACTTACTGTGAAGACCTACTGTGAAGACCTACTGTGAAGACCTACTGTGAAGACCTACTGTGAAGACTTACTGTGAAGACCTACCATGAAGACTTACTGTGAAGACCTACCATGAAGACTCACTGTGAAGACTTACTGTGAAGACCTACTGTGAAGACTTACTGTGAAGACCTACCATGAAGATTTACTGTGAAGACCTACCATGAAGACTTACTGTGACGATTTACTGTGAAGACCTATCATCTAGCATCATTAATTTAGCCATACCACCACTGCTACTTTTATCAGAACCATCACTACCACCGGCGTCCTTTTTCCCTCACATCACCACCAACGTCGCCGCTGCCACTACCGCAGCCGCCGCTGCCACTACCGCAGCCGCCGCTGCCACTACCACAGCCATCGCTGCCACTACCACAGCCATCGCTGCCACTACAACAGCCATCGCTGCCACTACAACAGCCATCGCTGCCACTACAACAGCCATCGCTGTCACTACCACAGCCACCGCAAGACAAATATAAAAGCATCGAGGCATTTCCGGTGCGAAGATTATAGAGTTTGCTCAATAATGTAGGTTTACGTAGCGCTGAGAACTCTCACCACACTCCCAGCTCAACACTCTCGAGCATTTTGTGAATACAAAAGCAATAATAATAATGACTTAGATGAGGTGACTGGTAGGAAGACAACTTGCCACTACAGTTTATGGGAGGAGAAATACAATGATCTATACACTATGTAAAGTGTGAATACAAACTATACTTGCTTGTGAAAGATGCACTTACAACCAGTTTACTACAATTCACTTATTAACTTCCACTTCAAATGCTGATCCACCCTCGCCCAGGGCTCTTGCCCTTTTGTCTATGTCCTCTCACACCCAGGGCTCTTGCCCTTTTGTCCGTGTCCTCACACCCAGGGCTCTTGCCCTTCTGTTGGTATCCTCTCACGCCGAAAGCCTGGATTCTTCTGTCATAAAATTATATTGCTCAACCCCTAGCTAAAAGTAACTAATCACACCTGGCCTGGCACAAAGTTTCAGACCAATAAATTTGCCTTAAGGCGCAGTCTACTAACAAGCCAGGTCAGCATAAATCTTGTCAATTTATGCTAAATTTCTGACATAACCCTAACTCCACTGGACTTTGAAAAAGTCAGTGACAACATGCCCATGCACCTGCCCCAGGTCCAGACTCGTGGAACTCAAGAAACCCCTTTCGCATATCTCAAGTATGCTATGAAGAGGGAGCCTGGACACAGGTGTCATTCCTCAATTGCTAAAAACATGAGATAAAGCCCCACTCCATAAAGATAAAAACAAAAAAATAGCAAAGAATTACAGACCGATAGCGATAACGCCCCATTATAAAAATCTTTGAAAGGGTTCTAGGAAGCATGACTGATAACCACTTGGATTCCCAACAATTGCACAATCCAGGGCAAAATGGGTTTAGAGCAGGTCACTCCTGCCTCTCGTAACTACTGGATTACTATGTCATGGTCGTGGATGCACTGAAGGACAAACAGAATTGATTCCAATTGTCCTCAAAGATTTGTTAAGTCATACCATGTATTAAGGAAAGCGTCTAGACTTCACCTTACGAAAGCAGACACAGCAAATGCGATAGTAATTATGGAGACAGGAGAAATTCACGCACCCTTAATGCTAGCAGCAGGCAGCCCACACAGGCACGAGGCATCACATCCTTAGCCAGTAATAATGCCAACTTATGAATATATCCACCAAACGTATACATAAAAACATGAGACAGCAACCAACACAAACTGAAGTAACACCAATCACAGTGGAATAGATTACCTGTGTGGTAAATAGCTGGGGTGGGGTGGTGGTTGGAGTGGATGATGGGGTGTGGTTGGGTGGGGATTGGAAGGGGGATGAGAGGAAAGGAAGGGGTGGGGGGAGAAAAAGGGGGAATGAGTGAGGTAAACCTCAGCACCATCACCATAACCGCACCACCACAGTCCACTCTTGTGTTATGTCACGGACCATGACCATCATGAACACTAAGGCGCCCCAGGTGAGTGGTAGGTGGTGTACTCACCTATACGTGGTTGTAAGTGGTCGATTCACAGCTCCTGACCCCGGTGTGTGCGGTTCGTGCTGTGGTAGTTCAGTGCGGGCACTCACTACACTGAGCTCCAAACTCAACTCACTTCTCTCTCCTCACATGACACCTAACCTACCTAACCTCCCATGACAATGAGCTTAAATCTCACTGTCTTCCATCAGAGCGTGTTTACGATGGCTGGTACGAGGCCGAGTTACTACTGCTGGAGCATCAGGGAAGGACCTGGCACGTAACAATGTTAGTGACCACAGCAACCCACCCGCTCAAACACCCTCATAAAAAGGCTTCTGGTCTCCATCAGGGATAATGCTGGACCCTTTGGAGTCATACGGCGCCTGGGAAATGGCAGGTTTTAAGGCTCGACCCAGGAAAAATGAAGATACGTTCAAGCGCCTGGATCAAGAGCATCAAGGAACCTGCCTTGAGGGGAAGTACTTGAAGATAATGACAAAGACCAAAACGACACAATATCGTGACTGGAACAATACACAAATAACCCGCACATAGAGAAAAGCTGACGACGACTTTTCGGTTCGACTTTGACCATTCACAAAGTCACACTCTTCTATGTTAGTGTGACTCTGTAATTGGTCCAAGTCGGACCGAAACGTCGTAAGATTTTCTCTCTCCTATGTGTGGATTTTTTGTGCATAATGACAGAATATTGTATGAGAGTGTAACAGCCAGCCTTCACTCTCACTATTCTAACACACTGGTCGTCTCTCACCGGGGAAGGGTGACCCAAAAAAGAGGAAACACTCTGTCATTCATTCTATCACTGTCTTGCTAGAAGCATGCTGGCATCACAGTTCAGATGACCCTCCGAACCTCAACATAACCCTCCCCCCCCTCCTTCCGAGTACTTCACTGTACGTCACACAAGTCCGGTTAACCGCTTTTCCCTGAATCTCTTCATGTTACCCAGACTGCACTCCAACAGCACCTCAAGTAATAAAAATCACTTGCCTCCACTTACTCCTATTTAATGTGCTCACACAAGCCTGTTGGATGTCCAATCCCCTAGCACTCTAAATTTCCTTTACCCCCTCTTTCTAACCTTTCCTGGGTCCACCCCTACCCATCCTCCTCTGATTTATACGCCTGCCTAGTCATCCTATTTTGTTCCATCCTCTCTAAATGTCCAAATCACCTCAACAATCCCTCCTCAGCCCTCTAAATACTACTACTTAGCTGTCATGTAAATTAAGGTAGCAGCACACTGCTGATGTACTAGGTTGTTGACATGGCAGAAGACGCAATATACGCAACAGGACACAATGTACGGAGCTGGCGGTGTAATAATAATAATAATAATAATAATATATTAGACTAATAATAATAATAATTTATTAGACTAATTATAATAATCGGAGGTGTACCAGTGCCTCGCCCCAGCTCACCTCACACGCAATACCATAAAAGTCAAAATGGAAGTGGTAACATGGTGAATGGTACTATAAATCCCCGTGATGTGGCACTCACACTGGGGTTCCCAGCACAAGTTTCACACTGCAATCTACCCACCAGGCGCCAAACACGCACCTGTAACTGGTACTAACAAATCAATGTGAGATGAGAGGATCACAGCGGCACACTTACTGGCATTCCTAAGTGTCCATCAGACTAACATACGCCATTACACAGGTCCTCACTAGACTTGGTATTATTTAGGTCCTCACTAGACCTAGTGCCACTACTAGGCAAGTGCTCACTGGACCTACTGGCCATTGGGGAGACGTGCCCCCCTACGTGCCACTCTCTTGTGAGGGGAGAGAGATGTATCTGCTGAAGAGGATCCCTGAAGGGGATCGAAATACGTATACATACCAATTAATCTTCTGAGTTTCTGTCTGCATGTGAGTTATTATTGAGCATATCCACTTGTTTTCTACCTTTCCTTCACTGGTAGACCTCACACACTTCTCCGGGCTGTGATTCGTACGTTGGACTACGTGCGGCCAGCAGTAACAGCCTGGTTGATCAGGCCCTGATCCACCGGGAAGCCTGGTCGTTGATCCCCGGAATACCCTCCAGGCAGGTAACGCTCTGAATACATGCAAGAAACAGTCGTGACAAAGGGGATTTAACAACTACGTTATATTTTGCCGAAAAAGCGGTTGGTTTATCGTGTACTCCATATCCATTTAGTGGAGACTAGCGGCTAGTTTACTGTGCACTCCATATCCATCCTGTGGACAGTAGGGCTAGAACACACGGATACAGAAAGTGCCTTTAGGTCGTAGAAGAGCTAAGACGACTTAATTTAGGTACATGTTAGTTACAGTGACATTCTTTTATCTGTTACAAGTAAATATAGGAAACTTGCTTAATGTTTCTTGATCACTCAATCTATTCAATACGGAGGTTCTTATGACGACGTCTACGCGATGCTGATTTCAAGGCTCACTAGAGTGAGGGCAGACGAAGGCACCACAGTCCCGGTTACCAGGAACACTTAGCAGCAACTTGCCACCTTCACACTTGACGACACTTACCTTTTTTTTTTTTTTATAAAGTAGAAATTTAAATTAAGAGATAAACGACACACACATGCCAGCTAAACTGAAAGTTGGTGTCGAAGCATCTGTTTGTTTTTATGCGCCCCACATCCATCCTATGATACACAAACAACCATCCTATGATACAAACAATCCATCCTATGATACACAAACAACCATCCTATGATACACAAACAACCATCCTATGATACACAAACAACCATCCTATGATACACAAACAACCATCCTATGATACACAAACAACCAAGAACTACTAACTAGATAAGTTAACGGAACACTATCACGCATTACTGATAATTTCGTTATTTTACATTTATAATTTATATGACATAAGCGAAACTTGTTTACTTGTACAGTGCTCAGTAAGTGGGCAGCCATACACAGTGCTGAAGAATGTAACCACGCGCCTGACTGCTCACATTACAATACGTTAGGTAAGGTTTGTCAGGAAACAGGACAAGTGTTTCCTGATGAGGGTCCTGATGACCCAGAGCTGGAGCTTGTGGTCATCTGACCGAGGTCTTTCATCACTGTTTATCAAACTGCCTAAATATAACTACAACATCTGTTAGTCTACTGATGTTAAAAATACTTCACAAATAAGCTTGTCCAGGTACATATAATCATCGTGGGTCAGACATCTTACTAAGCTTTCTAACTACATTCATTAAATATTCCCATTAATTGACTCTTCTAGTAATATTTCTCATGCTTGACGTAAAATAAAATTATCGTCGACTTGTTTTAAAAAAGTTTCTTCAGCTAATTTATCAATGTTATCGTGTACAAGTCACTGAGACCGAATTCATTAGAATTATAAATGCATTAATTTCTTATATTTATACCTGGCTTCTCTGATAAGCATCTTGTTACATTCATTATTTAAGTAGATTCAGTGATGACAGAAGCAACAATTATCAAAAAGTTAAGCTCATTATCGTGTGTTAACTTTAATGTCATTAGTTTGGCAACGAGTTCAGGTTATATTGTTGAATCTGTATTATTCATTCTTACGGTGCTGTCAACAAGGCTGTTTGCTCTTATCTGAGGAAGTGGCAACAAGAGAAGCTGCAGCACTACCAGTGGGCTGTGTTAACACAGTGTATATCATTTATAATAACTGCTGACTGACTTCTGCTGATTGACCGTTAGGCAAGAGATTTCTTCCAGTATACTGGACTTTTAAAGTAATTTCACTGACCTAATACCTTCGACTGGCAGGATCTTCCTGCTCTAACACCATGTTGATTTATCTTGTGCAACTAGTTTCTCAAGGCGTCTCGGAACCCCTTTCAAAGATGTGTTGTTGTGTGTGTTGTTAGTGTTTCTGGTCTGTAGTTTTTCCCTTATTACTCTACTGCCTGCACTCTGAAGAGTGCTTCTTGAGATGCAACTTAAATCTACTGCTACCAGCAGATATCAGAAACACTGCACGAACACATACAGAAGTTTTCAGGAGCCAGCGGGCCGCCGCCAACAGTAACAGCCTAGTTGAAAAGGCAATCAACAGAAATGCCTGGTCCCTAGACTCTGGAAACCGGTTACATGCATATTAAAGATAAACTCCTTTTCCTGCTAATGATACTTTGCGTGTCTTTCTAAACAACATTCCAGGAATCATTCCCAGCTGCGAGGGTATCTTGTCTAGTTCCTTTTGAAATCTTAAGGATTTGTTAATGTTAACCATCCAGGCTACAACCACGTTTTAACTAAAGTCAACTACCCACACTAACAACAATCTACGATACAATCACAAACTCAACTACCCACACCAGCAACAATCCACGGTACAATCACAAACCATCTACCCACACTATCAACAATTACCTCCTACGGTCTGCCACTCCAAAATTTCCAGCGTCATATCAGCACTCAAGAAAAAATCGAACGTATTATTTTGAAAAAAAAAAGAAACAATGCAACCTGGAGCACTGAGTACAACCAAGACTGATTTTTACAATCAAAAACACTTGATTTCCTCTCAGGTAATTCGTGCATCGTAAAAAAAAACTGAACACCTGAGTTTAAAGTTTGCCCGTCCAGAGGGTGTTGACACCGCTGACGGCACGAACGTGAAGGTAAACTGATGCAATTACGAAGTAACCTTTGTTATCGAAATTAATGTAATTATCAACCCATGATGGCGCTAATAACATCCTTATCAATTTTAAAAGCTTCAAAAGTCAACACTCAACATTCTGACCTTGTAAATGTTTATCTATTTCAACATTCTTTCTGATAATGAGATTACACTCAACTAAAACAAACCATACCACGGGTGGGGTTCGAACCCGCGGTCTGAGAGTCTCAAAACTCCAGACCGTCGCGTAAGCCACTGAGCCAGCTAGCTGTTTGCAATCGTGTCATTACGATTTCGTGAGTCATGTCAATTAAAATGCTTTGTCGATCTAAATGTCCTACTGTCGATAATAACGCAGGAAATACACACGTTGTAGAACAAGCTTGGAGACAACGTTTCGCTCTGTGTAGAACCTTATCAAGTCATGGACTGAAACACTGTCACAATGAAAGTGTCGTTCATTGAAGTTCGTTTGTAATTCAAAGTAGAGATACAAAATTATAATGGTTAATCTAAGTGTGAACTGTCTGAGCTTACGATCTACTTACTACCTTCCCTCGTTCGAGGCGTCAAGATGCTTGACAACACGCGCCTTAGCCTAGCTTTTGAAATTTCACAACACAGGAGAAGTGTAGGCTTAGAGGGGGAAATATTCGTATCCAGAAGCACAGAGTCACAGTCCCGTGGCTAGAACTCACCAAAAACTGTCAAAGTTCTTCCAAGAAGAACTTAGTAACGACGTTTCGTCCGTCCTGGAACATTGTAAAGTCAAACTGGGGTGAAAAAAGTAGAGAATGACTAGATACATGAGGCCTGGTCATAGACCAGGCCGCGGGGTCGTTGACCCCCGGAATTCCCTCCAGGTATACTCCAAGTATACACAAGGGACCTTCGTAAGGGTGTGAGAAGAGAGTATTAGCGGTGAGATCCGAACGTAAATTTAACTGTAATCACGAGACATCAAGCCAGTCAATTAACGGTTAAGAGTAGGCCAGGAGATACAGCTTGTCCCCCGGGCGACACAGATAAAAACACAATCTTCTCCCCCCATCTCTCCACCCACGTCTCACTCTCTCTCTCTCTCTCTCCCTTCCTTCTTGCCTTCCCGTTGCACTCCCTCTCCCTGCCTGCCCCAGCGATCAACACCAGACAGCAGGGCGAGGAACATGCCCCCACATAGTCAACTTTACCGCCCGTCAGACACTAACAAATTGCATTCAATCTATTGCGATGCAATCACCCAGGAAAAGGGAGGGAGGGAGGTGGGGGTGAGGGGGGAGGGGGATAAGATGGAGGAGGGGAGGCTGAATCCCTCCCACAACACTGCTTCTTTATTCTGTATCCACTGTTTTCACCCTCCTTATCGCGGTCTTTCTATATTCAGTTCTTATTGCATTTTCTCCTATCCTTTTCCTTCTTATCGCATTTCCCCTCTTATGTCTTACTGTTTACGGACATTGTTTTGCCTCCGGTGCTATGTCTTCCGTTTTTCTTGTTACCTTCTTACTGCATTAAGATAATTCCCATGTCTGAGTCAGTAAAAATTATGCTGGTTTTCATGACCTTGAGAACGTTTGTATTATCCTAATTACTGACTTTGATGACCCTGACAACTGTCTGTACCATCCTAATTACTGGCTTCGATGACCCTGACAACTGTCTGTATAATCTTAATTACAGAACTGAGGAGGAGGATGAAGCCGAGTCTGTACACTCAAAGGTGTGCTCTCTAGAAAGCCAGCTGTCAGATGAATAGGGCTCCAGAAGCACTTGGGACTCGTAAGTTCGTAGAAATTTAAAGACCCCAATCTTATCTCTGCGAGGACACCCCTACATGGTAGTGTATGCTTTGAATGACACCGACTGTGAAGTCCTTGTTACTGTTGGCTAGGTCACGTGTAGTGTCAGAATCAAAGCCAGAGTGTCGTCAGAATCAAAGCCAGTGTGTCGTCAGAATCAAAGCCCGTGTGTGTCGTCAGAATCAAAGCCAGTGTGTCGTCAGAATCAAAGCCCGTGTGTGTCGTCAGAATCAAAGCCAGTGTGTCGTCAGAATCAAATCCAGTGTGTGTGTCGTCAGAATCAAAGCCAGTGTATGTGTCGTCAGAATCAAAGCCAGTGTGTGTGTCGTCAGAATCAAAGCCAGTGTGTGTGTCGTCAGAATCAAAGCCAGTGTGTGTGTCGTCAGAATCAAAGCCAGTGTGTCGTCAGAATCAAAGCCGTGTCGTCAGAATCAAAGCCAGTGTGTCGTCAGAATCAAAGCCAGTGTGTCGTCAGAATCAAAGCCAGTGTGTCGTCAGAATCAAAGCCAGTGTGTGTGTCGTCAGAATCAAAGCCAGTGTGTCATCAGAATTAAAGCCCGTGTGTCGTCAGAATCAAAGCCAGTGTGTGTGTCGTCAGAATCAAAGCCAGTGTGTGTCGTCAGAATCAAAGCCAGTGTGTGTGTCGTCAGAATCAAAGCCAGTGTGTGTGTCGTCAGAATCAAAGCCAGTGTGTGTCGTCAGAATCAAAGCCAGTGTGTGTCGTCAGAATCAAAGCCAGTGTGTGTCGTCAGAATCAAAGCCAGTGTGTGTCGTCAGAATCAAAGCCAGTGTGTGTGTCGTCAGAATCAAAGTCCGTGTGTGTCGTCAGAATCAAAGTCCGTGTGTGTCGTCAGAATCAAAGCCAGTGTGTGTGTCGTCAGAATCAAAGCCAGTGTGTGTGTCGTCAGAATCAAAGCCAGTGTGTGTCGTCAGAATCAAAGCCAGTGTGTGTGTCGTCAGAATCAAAGCCAGTGTGTGTGTCGTCAGAATCAAAGCCAGTGTGTGTGTCGTCAGAATCAAAGCCAGTGTGTGTGTCGTCAGAATCAAAGCCAGTGTGTGTGTCGTCAGAATCACAGCCAGTGTGATGTTATGTTCTCTGTAAAGTGAGTTGAACAAGAGCTGAGGCCTCTAACAATGAACTCTTGACGGTGGTGTCATCAAGTGGACGCAGCGGTCAACTCTCAAACGTGACTTACGGGAGGCCGCCAGAAAGGTCGCCACAGACGCCTTACACAATCCGCTACTCTCACGCTCACGATACTGTGAAATTCACATTAACAAGAGTGATGAGCAGCTGATACTACGCACGCCAGTATAAACTCATCTCAAAATATATAACTATATTATTATTATAAAGATGGGGAGAGCTAAACCCGTAGGATTATACAGCGTATGTGAGGAGGGGATAGAAGGTATTCAGGCTCAATTCAGAGAACCAGAGACACAGATCCAATTCCCTTAATCAAGAGCCGCTCACCAGCGTCAAGGAACCTCCTTGAGGGGTATATAACTGTAATAAAAAATAGATTAATAAACATTAAAAAAAAAAAAATACTGAAAAATAATAAATGAAACATCAAAATTGGATACTGTTTACAATAGTTTCCTTTTCAATTATACCAAATTTCAAGCAGGTGAATGGTGACCCTAGCAGTTTAACTTAACCCAGCTCCTCCACCCACCACACCTCCAGCTAAATCAATGTCCCCCTCCCTCCCTCCCTCCCTCTCTATCTCTCTCTCTCTCTCTCTCTCTCTCTCTCTCTCTCTCTCTCTCTCTCTCCCCATGAATAATTTATCTTGCCCCCCCCCCGCTCTGGGATGATGGAGATATCTTTATCCAAATTCCATTTCTCCTGTGTATAGGAGAGGTCATTCCTGAGAGATGGTAATTGAGGTGACAGTAACTCCAGCTATGTTGGAAGGAAGCCTTTGAAGGTGCCGTAGCTGATGACCCTTTGCTGGAATGCTTGACGCTATCCTCATGGTCTTCCTGAAGTTTCCCAACTCACACTGACACATTTCAACACCATTAACGAACTCCATCCTGTGTGATAGAATATGACAGGTAAACTTAGGTAGCATTTGTTTCCACTGTATCATTATCATACAGAGTAGGGTAGCAGCACACTGCTCATATATACAATTTTGTACAATTAAAAAAGGTCTCCCAAGCCTGCAAGGCATCAATCACCGGTGACAGGGATTACAACAATCAACCATCTATCAGTCTTCCATCTGTCAGCTGGGAAAAGCAGTGACCTTCCCTTCGAACCCACAGAGAAACCTCATCGTCTGTGGTTCACAGCTCAGGAGCAACAACTCTGATCACCTTGTACTTCATCCAGCCAGATACTCCAACAAGGCCACCTCCACAGACACTACGCTCAACCAATCACTGTTCAGCTTGGCTAGTAGCATCGATGCCATTGGCTGAGTTGTGACGCTGGAGGTGTGGGCGGCGTGAGAGTGCTAACACTGGAATGATTTAGACTTACAGTTGTAACAACAATCTAAGTCTTCGAACTACAGTAGCCAAGGTACAAAGTGAAAGCGTTCTCGTTGGGGTTTCCTCTCAGAACTGGCGTCACTTTCATGCACATTACTCCCGTCAAGGAATATTGCGTAAGAGCATTATTTCACGGCGATAAAACTCTCCTCTTTGCCGTCAGGGAAAAATTTACAGATTTCTCCCCGGAGCTGAATATTTTCTCTCCCTACCACCCCTTACATATGTATAGAATGGTTTTATTTGGATGATGCATTTGAATATATGTTTACACACACACATACATTATGCATATATATATATATTTTTTCTTTTCTTTCAACAAATCGGCCGTTTCCCACAAAGGCGGGGTGGCCCAAAGAGAAAAACAAAAGTTTATCTTTTTAACTTTAGTAATGTATACAGGAGAAGGGGTTACTAGCCCCTTGCTCCCGGCATTTTAGTCGCCTCTTACGACACGCATGGCTTACGGAGGAAGAATTCTGTTCCACTTCTCCATGGAGATAAGAGGAAATAAGAAGAAGAACTAGTAAGAAAATAGAAGAAAACCCATAGGGGTGTGTATATATATATGCTTGTAAATGAATGTGTAGTGTGACCTAAGTGTAAGTAGAAGTAACAAGACATACCTGAAATCTTGCATGTTTATGAGACAGAAAAAAGACACCAGCAATCCTACCATCATGTAAAACAATTACAGGCTTGTGTTTTACACTCACTTGGCAGGACAGTAGTACCTCCCTGGGTGGTTGCTGTCTACCAATCTACTACCTAGGTTATATATATATATATATATATATATATATATATATATATATATATATATATATATATATATATATGATGCTTTCCTCCAATGTTTCCCTCCAACACGCTGACACTCCACCACTGGTACCTCATCAGGGGTGGGGCAGGGAACCTTGACAAAGTGGCAGTGAAAGCAGAATTAACCACACTACTGCCTGCTGGCACTTCATCAAGATTTTACTCATTCAAAGTTCTCTCAACCTGTTCTCTCTTACCTCCTTCCTTCCTTCCTTCCTTCCTTCCTTCCCTCCCTCCCTCCATAACTGTCTTATTGTAACAACTTTACATATATGGTATGCTTTATCAAATTACACAGAAAAAAACCTGTTAATCAATACCTAATGATCACTTGCTTAATACTAGCCTACAGAGCCCTTGTCGTACCTACCTTCGAAGCTGTGCATACAGATTTACTCTCCTTATTTCTCATGTAGCACATTCCACTTTGTAACACACAACGAAGAAAATTCTTTACATTACTAGAGCTCTACTAACGTCTGTAGCCCATACATATATGACATTGTTTTAAATACATTGAATATACAATTAACACACTGAATAATCAATGAAATGTTCAATTTAAGCATATAATATATACACCCAAACATACGTCTGACACACATACTCAGTGTAACGTATTATTGCCAGTGTGGAGTGTGATATACCGCAATGACATGAATATTGTGGCACGTCACCCGTATGACGCGACTCTCTGGAGGAGGTCTGTCTCCCCTGCCATGTGACCAGCACCACGGATTACAACTACACACACACAGGACCATGAGCTGTGACTCGACCCCTGCAACCACAAACAGTTGAGAACACACGGGTTGGTCTACAACGCCCAGTGTTCCTCAAACACACGTACATCACTCCTAAGAGTCAAACACACGTACATCACTCCTAAGAGTCAGAGTCACCTATGGACAAAGGAAAATAGAAAACATATTGCATAATGCGAGACTGATGCTTGCAATAAACAGTCAGCAATAGTTGTGAAGACGGTAGAAGTTATTAAGCAATATACTAGGGAAACAACACGAGTCACATGGAAATCCTCCCTTAAAAAAATGGACGGTGCTTACCGGAGAGGAAATCTCGAATACAAATTATGTGGACAGACATTATGTGAACCAGAAAAGTGACCACGTACTATCAGAAATGGATTATGCGGTAAAATATTCTCTGCGTCAGGAAGTTAAAGAATACAGACTAGGAGAAGAACTCTGGAAACTGGTCACAGGCAGCTCTGGCAGACACCCAGCCAGGGGGAGTCGCTGTCACTCGGGTGTACCCCCGCCACAACCTGACTTGCTCCCTCATTCAACCTCTTGTTGCACCATTTTCTCTCACACAATGAACCTAAAATTCACTCACACCGTGTATAATCACACAGTTTTGCTTGCGTGGGTTAAGCCTCAGCTCTTGGCCCCCCACCTCTTAAACTTATAATTGTCATTGTTAGTTCCTAGATACTTGGGTCTTCCTCACATTGCTGCACATGTGTTGCAGAGGTTTGAGCTGTGCTCACACCTCTGCAACAACAATTGTCATCCAAGATTTGTTAAGTTATACCATGAATTAAGGAAAGATTCTGGACTTCACCTTACGAAACAGATAAAGCAAATGCGATAGTAATTATGGACAAGGTAGATTATAGTGGAAACATAAACATGTTATTAGAAGACTGGGGAACTTGCTTAAGTCTCATCAGAAGACTATGACTGTACCCTCCCCCGGAACATCTCTTCATCTGAGATCATTTATTCCTAGGATGACGCGTGTCTGGAACATGTTCGTATAATATAATGATATCAACGAAATAAAGTCAGTTGACCAAATGAAATCGCTGGCCCACAGATGGCTCCAACTTCATCCTGTTCCCTGGTTGTATGTCTCATAACAATAAAAATGCTTTCAAATGAGCTGATGTAGGTAACAGCTCTTATCTTGTAAATAAAGTTAGGAACCATAACCTAACCTTGTAAAACTTGTGTAAAAAAAATGTAAGACAGAGGAAGGTTGGCAGGGGGAAAGGGCATGGAGAATGACTACATATTTAGGTAACAACAAGTGGAAAGAAAAATGCAGCACCTGACTTGACGCACCTAAATACGTTTTAACCTTCCTCTGTTGTACATTCTGCTGATTACGACTCCAGCTGTTGTTTTACTGTCTACATGTGGAATATGCTTCAACAATGACAAGTGTTCATTGCACTTATCATCAACACAAGATAATAAGCAATACAAACAAGTCCATATACAAAAAAAAACAATAAACTTTTATATAAATACAAAGCAGCAGCAAGCCAAGCACACGTCCATCATCAGAGTCCTCCTCCTCCTCCTTCCTCCTCGTCTTCCAGCATTACCTCTACCACTACTCCTTCTTTCTTTCTTTGACCCGTCCCTGTTCCCCCTCTTCTATATATACCGGCTCCCTCACCTTCATGTGTTAGTGTGACTTGTAAATGGTCCAAGACGGACCGAAACGTCGTCAGCTCCTCTCTCCTTTGTACGGGTTATTTGTTTATTGTTCCTCCTTGTAGTCACCGTCTTCCTCCTGCTGCCCTCACCTACGACAGGTGAGGGCATAATCTGCAACAAGTGAGGAATGCCAGGCACTCAAGGCCGCCTTGGGGAACAAAGAGTAATTCTCAAACTTAATTTATGGTTGAACCCACACAAATACCTGCCCACGAGAACCTGTCTGTCGCAATCCACAACTATTATTATTACTACATTACTGGGGAAGCGGCAAGCCCGTAAGGGTCATACAGCCCTTAAGGAATGGGAAGCAACCACACCACCATCAACACCCAACCAACAAGCTGCTGTAAAATACCGGGGATAACAAGAACGATGGCATTAAAATATTGGGACAACGATGGTGATCAGGTTTAAGCAATTTAACTGCAACTACACAGGATTCTCGTGAGGAATGTTTGCCGGTGTTGAAGGATGTTGCAGCGGCGATGGGTCTTCCTCTACACCACCTGAGAAGTCAAGGTCGTGACACAAGGTCGACATACACAACATTCCTCCACCAGCGTCGTCACAGCTAGTAACAAACATTTTCAGCACTAGTACCTTGATAAACACTACCCTCACCCATACGTGTTTACTGCCTCTTTAATAATAATACTAATAAAGTGTGAATCTGACACAATTACACTACCTTTATGTGTAATGGACATTAAGATGGCAGGAAAAACTTACAGATTAATATATATATATATATATTAATATATATATATATATATATATATATATATATATATATATATATATATATATATATACATACATATCCAATATACACTTACAGTATATTTACTTCCCTGTGTGATTCCCTTTTTTTTTTTTTTACTGTAACACTTTCTTTAAAGCTTAAGACGCGTGGTCTGAGACCGGGCCACTGAGACAATGGTCCTGCAAGTGTGAAGACGTTACAACGTCACTTCTAATACCACCTATCATTCTAACATTACTGCTGATGTTTCACTGTCAACACCATAATCAAGACTTACCATTGGCAGAAATCAATTAATCAGCCGAGACAAACACGACTAGCTCTCACAACTTTCCCAAACACGACTTTCTTGAGTTCCGATATATTGACGGAAGACACAGCTGGCTGCTACATATGCACTCGAGACACCAGGACGTTAGTAAGTGGTACACACTAGACGAAGAGGTGGGGGTCAGGAGCTATGAATCGACACCTGCAAGTGAAACTGAACACAACTAGGCAAATGCAAATTGCTATTTAAGTGCACACACACACACACATACCGGAAGCACGACAATTAGCCACCTGTGTACGACAAACTGTGACCCTCAACTAGACCCTACACACTTAACACAACCTTCGACTACATAACACCCAACAAATCATTTCGAAACTACATAAGCACAATATATACACTACACTACACCCTCGTGGCTACACTGATCAGCAACACTACACACTACAGCACCCTCCTATACAGACAACATTACATGTTCATAACACAGCTACACACTACTACACCACGAGAGGAAACAAGGACACACACAAGCGCTCCTCCTCTTCATTGTATCCTCATTAAGAGAGGATACACCACTTAACCACCCTAACCTGTCAATTCAAGGCCACGTGTGCCACATTCACCACCATTGTCTCTAAGTGCAAACAATTCTCCCGAATCTCTCCATTAATACTGTCTCATTCTTTCGGTTACGCTTATGAAGAATGAACCACTACCGCACTCCACCAGTGTCCATTATTCAACCTGGTCTCACTGAGCGAGGCTTCCAACACGCCTCAACAACAATAATAATTATTATTATTTAGTAATATTAGCGCCAACTGCAAGAAAAATTGAATCATGACGAGAGTTAAACTGAAAACATCGACATTTGAAAAAATCAGAACAAATAAAGAGCTTTGAAATCAAATATATCTTTCAGTGTTAAGTATTTTATAAAGAAGTTATCAATGACAGTGTACAAGTTCAACTGACAGGCGACAACCTGGCTATGGTTGAATTGTAGGATTCACAGTGAACTACAACAGTCTGATATTCGGAGCTTCATACGTTAATAAACTCAAAACAAGTCATAATCAACGACTACCAATGAGAAGAATAAGACTGTGGGATATAACTTTATACCCTCGGTGAGTTCCGAGAGTTCTTCCACGCCCAGAGGGTCACAGTTGGTGCCACTGATACACAAGTCACACTTGGTGCCACTGACACACAAGTCACACAAGTGCTATTTTCAAAACCTTCCTATTGTAACTTCCCTGCTCGGTGGTACGGCTCCCCCCTACCTTCTACTACTTCTTCTACTACCACTACTACTTCCACTAACAGCATTACCTCTACCACTTCTTCCTCTCTCTGCCCCATCCTTGTCCCCCTCGCCTACATAAACTGGCACCCTCACTCTAGTATGTTAGTGTGACTTGTATATGCTCCAAGACGGACCGAAACGTCGTCGTAAGCTCCTCTCTCCTGCTACATGTGCTCCTCTCTCCTGCTACATGTGCTCCTCTCTCCTGCTACATGTGCTCCTCTCTCCTGCTACATGTGCTCCTCTCTCCTGCTACATGTGCTCCTCTCTCCTGTACATGTGCTCTCTCCTTACATGTGCTCTCTCTCCTGCACATGTGCTCTACTCTGCTACATGTCAGGACCACAGTTCGAATCATCGTTCTTCTGTTTATTTATAAGTTATTAACATTATTAAGTTATTGGGTTAAAGGGAGGAGGTGTAAACATGACATAAAAGTTTAGAAGTATGTGTAGTTAAGTTAACACTTTAAGTGTGTTAACGAGTGAGTGCTACAGGTGTTGAGAATTGAGGTGTCAGGATGGATTGATGTTGATACTGTAGTGAGTGCAGGTGTTGTGGTAATCAGGGTGCAGGTGGTGGTGGTACTAGTGAGGCGCAGTCTTATAAGTGTTGAAGCCATACACCGCAACCAACCACCTCAATACGCCCACAAGCGTGCACACACACAATATGCGCCATACCACCCACACGCCCACTCGTGTATTACGCACCACGCCCACTCACAATACTCATCCTAAACCCACCTACACACGCCCACAACACTGCACGCCCCACACCCACGCAATAACCCCGACGCCAAAAAATATTCCAATACTTGACACAAACATGCACTAATACAAACAGAAGTCAATGTTCATGTTATTCGTCAGAGTAGATCACAGGTCCAGGGTCTCATAAGGTGATCCGTTAAATGGTGCCGTTGGTCCTGTTGTTAAGTGGTGCCACTGGTCCTTCTGTTAATGGTGCCATTGCAGGAAATACGACATACATACACAAAAAACCCGCTCTTGCGCGGTTGTCTACCAGTGTCCACTCACACGTGTGGGAGATCTCTGCCAACATAGAGATGTACGAGTGTGATACAAGGTGCTACATGCCCTATCTGTAAGTGCTACATAGGTGCCATCTCTCAGAGAGGCACAACCATCCCAGACGATCCTGCCGTGTCTCCCGGACCACATCATCCAAACAACACTCTTCACAATGGTACTTCAAACACATTCCTTCTCTTCTAAGTTAATTGTCACACTGTTTTTTTTACAGAGGAATCCGCTGTTTTTCCTTGCTCACTTGTTTACTTTCTTCTGTCGGGTGAATTCCGTCGTTATTGTCGTTGTGTAATGTACATGTTATTGTCGCCGTAAAACAGACGTTTAATAATATAACGCCAAAATAAAGCAGAATACTACCGATAATAGTTAAACAAAAGGTAACAACGTTTCGCACTCTTTAGAGCTTTATAAAAGTTCTACATGAGCGAAAAGTTGTCACAATAAAGAGAGATTTCTGAACCAGAAATGAGTAGGAAATGAGAAGGAAGTCGTACTTCCTATTCATTACTGCAACATAGCAAGCTCCTGATGTCTTGATTGCAACACGAAAGGCCTAAAGCTATCATTCGACTCCCTTGTGTGTTTATATATATATATATATAATATATATATATATATATATATATATATATATATATATATATATATATTTATTATATATTTATTAACACATCGGCCGTTTCCCACCAAGGCAGGGTGGCTCGAAAAAGAAAAACTTTCATCATTCACTCCATCACTGTCTTGCCAGAGGCGTGCTTACACTACAGTTATAAAACTGCAACATTAACACCCCTCCTTCAGAGTGCCGGCACTCTACTTCCCATCTCCAGGACTCAAGTCCGGCCTGCCGGTTTCCCTGAATCCCTTCATAACTGTTACTTTGCTACCACTCCAACAGCACGTCAAGTATTAAAAACCATTTGTCTCCATTCACTCCTATCAAATACGCTCATGCATGCTTGCTGGAAGTCCAAGCCCCTCGCACACAAAACCTCCTTTAGCCCCTCCCTCCAACCTTTCCTAGGCCGACCCCTACCCCGCCTTCCCTCCACTACAGATTTATACACTCTCAAAGTCATTCTACTTTCTTCCATCCTCTCTACATGTCCAAACCACCTCAACAACCCCTCCTCAGCCCTCTGGATAATAGTCTTGGTAATCCCTAATTTCCACACTACGAATTTGCTGCATTATATTCACACCACACATTGATCTCAGACATGACATCTCCACTGCCTCCAGCCTTCTCCTTGTTACAACATTCACCACCCATGCTTCACACCCATATAAGAGTGTTGGTATAACTATACTCTCATACATTCCCCTCTTTGCTTCCACGGACAAGTTCTTTGTCTCCACAGACTCCTAAGTGCACCACTTACCCTTTTACCCTCATCAATTCTATGATTCACCTCATCCTTCATAGACCCATCTGCTGACACGTCCACTCCTAAATATCTGAATACATTCACCTCCTCCATATATATATATATATATATATATATATATATATATATATATATATATATATAAACATGCATACATTCATAACCAAAATAAAGTAACTGTAATAACGTAACAACAACAAAGTTAAACATACACCTGCCTGGTTAACACGGTCTTCTCGATGTAACGGCTTCCCAGGAAATACTGAGACACTGACGTATAGCACAACACCTGAGACAAGTACACGGTCACGCTAAATAAAAATAAAAAGAGTAATTTTCTGACGTTTTAAAGACCGTGGAGAGTCCAGAGCTGTATATGGAAGCTCAGCTGAAACACTGAATTACACACATAGACGGGTGAGCACAGCACTGGAAGAGACGGGTGAGCACAGCACTGGAAGAGACGGGTGAGCACAGCACTGGAAGAGACGGGTGAGCACAGCACTGGAAGAGACGGGTGAGCACAGCACTAGTAGAGACGGGTGAGCACAGCACTGGAAGAGACGGGTGAGCACAGTACTGGAAGAGACGGGTGAGCACAGCACTGGAAGAGACGGGTGAGCACAGCTCTGGAAGCACAGGTAGCATACTTGTCTCCCAGATTAGTACAGTGAGCACTGAGCCCCCACCACACCTTGAGCACACAACTGTGGTGAGTTAGTGTGCTCTAAGTGTTAGTGCAGAGTCTTACTGAATCATTCCCTTACTCACCCACCCACCTGCAGGCATATATTACTCCCCCACCCACCTGCAGGCATATATTACTCCCCCACCCACCTGCAGGCATATATTACTCCCCCACCCACCTGCAGGCATATATTACTCCCCCACCCACCTGCAGGCATATATTACTCCCCCACCCACCTGCAGGCATATATTACTCCCCACCCACCTGCAGGCATATATTACTCCCCACCCACCTGCAGGCATATATTACTCCCCACCCACCTGCAGGCATATATTACTCCCCACCCACCTGCAGGCATATATTACTCCCCACCCACCTGCAGGCATATTACTCCCCACCCACCTGCAGGCATATATTACTCCCCACCCACCTGCTGGCATATATTACTCCCCACCCACCTGCAGGCATATATTACTCCCCACCCACCTGCAGGCATATATTACTCCCCACCCACCTGCAGGCATATATTACCCCCACCCACCTGCAGGCATATATTACTCCCCACCCACCTGCAGGCATATATTACTCCCCACCCACCTGCAGGCATATATTACTCCCCACCCACCTGCAGGCATATATTACTCCCCACCCACCTGCAGGCATATATTACTCCCCACCCACCTGCAGGCATATATTACTCCCCACCCACCTGCAGGCATATTACTCCCACCCACCTGCAGGCATATATTACTCCCCACCCACCTGCTGGCATATATTACTCCCCACCCACCTGCAGGCATATATTACTCCCCCACCCACCTGCAGGCATATATTACTCCCCACCCACCTGCAGGCATATATTACTCCCCACCCACCTGCAGGCATATATTACTCCCCACCCACCTGCAGGCATATATTACTCCCCCACTCACCTGCAGGCATATTTTGCCCACCCACCCACCTGCAGGCATATTACTCCCCCACCCACCTGCAGGCATATTACTTGCCCACCCACCCACCTGCAGGTATATTACTCGCCCACCCACCCACCTGCAGGCATATTACTCGAACACCCACCCACCTGAAGGCATATTACTCACCCACCTGCATACCACCACCACCCACACAGGTAACCTGCAGGTTAATAATAATATAAAAGAAAAGCAAATATTTCCGGAGAACATCTGCTGGGGTAGTGTTGGTGGTGGTAGTGGTGGTGTTGGTGGTAGTGGTGATGGTGGTAGTAGTGGTGGTGGTGGTAGTAGTAGTGGTGGTGGTGGTGGCAGTGGTGGTAGTGGTGGTGGTGGTGGTGGCAGTGGTGGTGGTGGTGGCAGTGGTGGTAGTGGTGGTGGCAGTGGTGGTAGTGGTGGTGGTGGCAGTGGTGGTGGTGGTGGTGGTGGTGGTGGTGGTAGTGTTGGTGGTGGTGGTGGTGGTGGTGGTAGTGTTGGTGGTGGTGGTGGTAGTGGTGGTGGTAGTGGTGGTGGTGGGTGTTGGTGGTAGTGGTGTTGGTGGTAGTGGTGGTGGTGGTGGTAGTGGTGGTGAAGGGGATATAGGGACAACCACAACCTCCTTCCACCTGCTGATGCTGCTGACGTGTACCTGAAGGTTACCTATCAGTTTCGGGGGAAGTCAGCACCCCCCCCCCCCGAAAAGGTCTGATCAGTCAGGCTGTTGATACTGGCCGTCCGGAGTTCGGCTGATCAGAAACTGACTTCAGGAACTTTTGGATTTGAGAAGGATTTGCCTAGTATGGGCCAGTAGGCCTGGTGCAGTGTTCCTCCATTTTTAACTTACCAAGTTCCCTCCTAAAGACGGCTATGGGTATGTTGGTAATTCCTCTTATTTATGAAGGGAGGGTGTTGGAGAGTCTTGGTCCCCTTAACCTTATCTGAGAGGTTCAATGTTCATAAGCTGCTGATAAATTATATCGTGTGGTTTTTATTTAAGAACAATAAGTAAATTTTTATTCTCAGTTTTCACGACCAAAATGTCAACATTACCGTTTTGTTAAGGTCAGTGTGAACCAGTGGCTGACATACACCAACCACCCGCTACCCGTGTAGTCTGCTGCTTCTGTTGCTACCCGTGTAGTCTGCTGCTTCTGTTGCTACCCGTGTAGTCTGCTGCTTCTGTTGCTACCCGTGTAGTCTGCTGCTTCTGTTGCTACCCGTGTAGTCTGCTGCTTCTGTTGCTACCCGTGTAGTCTGCCGCTTCTGTTGCTACCCGTGTAGTCTGCCGCTTCTGTTGCTACCCGTGTAGTCTGCCGCTTCTGTTGCTACCCGTGTAGTCTGCCGCTTCTGTTGCTACCCGTGTAGTCTGCTGCTTCTGTTACTACCCGTGTAGTCTGCTGCTTCTGTTATTACCCGTGTAGTCTGCTGCTTCTGTTGCTACCCGTGTAGTCTGCTGCTTGTGTTACTACCCGTGTAGTCTGCTGCTTCTGTTGCTACCCGTGTAGTCTGCTGCTTGTATTACTACCCGTGTAGTCTGCTGCTTCTGTTGCTACCCGTGTAGTCTGCTGCTTCTGTTGCTACCCGTGTAGTCTGCTGCTTCTGTTGCTACCCGTGTAGTCTGCTGCTTCTGTTGCTACCCGTGTAGTCTGCTGCTTCTGTTGCTACCCGTGTAGTCTGCTGCTTCTGTTGCTACCCGTGTAGTCTGCTGCTTCTGTTGCTACCCGTGTAGTCTGCTGCTTCTGTTGCTACCCGTGTAGTCTGCTGCTTCTGTTGCTACCCGTGTAGTCTGCTGCTTCTGTTGCTACCCGTGTAGTCTGCTGCTTCTGTTGCTACCCGTGTAGTCTGCTGCTTCTGTTGCTACCCGTGTAGTCTGCTGCTTCTGTTGCTACCCGTGTAGTCTGCTGCTTCTGTTGCTACCCGTGTAGTCTGCTGCTTCTGTTGCTACCCGTGTAGTCTGCTGCTTCTGTTGCTACCCGTGTAGTCTGCTGCTTCTGTTGCTACCCGTGTAGTCTGCTGCTTCTGTTACTACCCGTGTAGTCTGCTGCTTCTGTTATTACCCGTGTAGTCTGCTGCTTCTGTTGCTACCCGTGTAGTCTGCTGCTTGTGTTACTACCCGTGTAGTCTGCTGCTTCTGTTGCTACCCGTGTAGTCTGCTGCTTGTGTTACTACCCGTGTAGTCTGCTGCTTGTGTTACTACCCGTGTAGTCTGCTGCTTCTGTTGCTACCCGTGTAGTCTGCTGCTTCTGTTGCTACCCGTGTAGTCTGCTGCTTGTGTTGCTACCCGTGTAGTCTGCTGCTTGTGTTACTACCCGTGTAGTCTGCTGCTTGTGTTACTTCCCTTGTAGTCTGCTGCTTCTGTTGCTACCCGTGTAGTCTGCTGCTTGTGTTGCTACCCGTGTAGTCTGCTGCTTGTGTTGCTACCCGTGTAGTCTGCTGCTTGTGTTGCTACCCGTGTAGTCTGCTGCTTGTGTTGCTACCCGTGTAGTCTGCTGCTTGTGTTGCTACCCGTGTAGTCTGCTGCTTGTGTTACTACCCGTGTAGTCTGCTTCTTGTGTTACTTCCCGTGTAGTCTGCTGCTTGTGTTACTTCCCGTGTAGTCTGCTGCTTGTGTCATTACGCGTGTAGTCTGCTGCTTGTGTTGCTAACCGTGTAGTCTGCTTCTTGTGTTACTTCCCGTGTAGTCTGCTGCTTGTGTTACTTCCCGTGTAGTCTGCTGCTTGTGTCATTACGCGTGTAGTCTGCTGTTTGTGTTGCTAACCGTGTAGTCTGCTGCTTGTGTTACTTCCCGTGTAGTCTGCTGCTTGTGTTACTTCCCGTGTAGTCTGCTGCTTGTGTTGCTACCCGTGTAGTCTGCTGCTTGTGTTGCTAACCGTGTAGTCTGCTGCTTGTGTTGCTAACCGTGTAGTCTGCTGGTGCTCGCGTCACCGTCACAAACATCACCAGCTGGTGATGGTGCTGAAGAAGGTTCTCACCAACACTGCACAACACAACGAACATCCAACTAACACTGACCAAAAACTTGAGCGACGTTTCACTATGGCTCGTCCTCCAGGTTCCCAATATTATTATTATAACATCTCGACTGAAAACATACAATAACACATCGTCTTATCCATCACTACTTGCAAGAAGTTTTTCTTAATCTTACAACCTTGTAACAAACATCTTAACTCTCGGTCACTCTCTAATAATAATATAAATAATAATCTTTATTTCTACAACGTACACGTACAACGTACACTGGCCTAGCTGACATCAATAACAAATTACTATACCTCTAGAAAGCCCCCTTGTTATGCACAATATTTCCTGCAAATTAGGCCAATTTTGCGACCCACACCAGTCGACTAACACCCAGGTACCTATTTTACTGCTAGGTGAACAAGGACAGCAGGTGTCTTAAGAAAACGCGTCCTAATGTTATCACCCGTACCGGGGATCGAACCACGGACCTCAGCGTGGGAGCTATCACCTGACACAACAGACCGTACCTTTATTATTGGTACTTTTCAAGAACGTAACAATACGTGATATAAATACAAACTTTCCAACTTAGGTAGGAGCTAGGAGGGAGTAGGTGGGAGCTAGGAGGGAGTAGGTGGGAGCTAGGAGGGAGTAGGTGGCAGCTAGAAGGTAATAGGTGGCAGCTAGAAGGTAATAGGTGGCAGCTAGAAGGTAATAGGTGGCAGCTAGAAGGTAATAGGTGGCAGCTAGAAGGTAATAGGTGGCAGCTAGAAGGTAATAGGTGACAGCTAGGAGGGAGTAGGTGGCAGCTAGAAGGTAATAGGTGACAGCTAGGAGGGAGTAGGTGGCAGCTAGAAGGTAATAGATGACAGCTAGGTGGGAGAAGGCTCAGCGCTCAAGAAGTAGGTGACAGCTAGGAGGGAGTAGATTCAGAGCTGAAGAAGTAGGTGGCAGCTAGGAGGGAGTGGGTGGCAACTAGGAGGGAGTGGGTTTAAGCTAGGAGGCAGCGGGAAGAAGCTAGGAGGGAGTGGGCGCCAGCTAAAATCAGGTGACCAGGAATAAATTGCTGGAGCTAGCCAGGTGTGTTGCCTGAGGCGCTGGAATCACCTGCTCAACACCTGCAACTTAAAACACTTACAGAGTGCATCCACAAAACTGTTACTATACCCTTGGTCCTTATAAACAAGGTCATGCAGTGTCCCTGTAAAGTCACTGCTACACCCCTGGTCCTTGTAAACAAGGTCATTATGAAGTGTCCCTTGAAGGTCACCACTACTACAAGCCTGGTCCTTATAAACAAGGTCATGCAGTGTCCCTGTAAGGTCACTGCTACACCCCTGATCCTTGTAAACAAGATCATTACGCAGTGTCCTTGTAAGGTCACCACCTTGTTACGAGGGCAAGAGAAACTGCACAATCATCTGATCAGCCAGGTTGTGGTGGGCCTGCGGGATACTAGCACCAATAGCTTGGTTGATCAGGCGGTCATCAGCGAAGCCTGGCTTCATGCCAGGCTGCGAGGGTAGAACAACCCTGGAAACCGGTCACAGGGAAGAACACCCTGGCACGAGGGCACTATATGTGAGCGAAGCTCAAAGAAGTCAAGATATTTTGCTGCTACTACGAGAGGGAGGGAGAGATAGATAGATAGAGAGAGAGAAAGATAGACAGAGAGAGAGAGATCCTATTAGGAAAAATAGTTGTAAAGTGTTTCCATAAATCAGTCACCATAAGCACAAAATATCAGTTAATAGTAACTGAACAAAAGGTAATCTGTAAATACAAGAATCACTTATCAATTTACCCTGTAAATACCACCACCGTGAGTCCTAAAATAATAAGACAAATTCCCCCACACTGTAAATCCCTAAATCCTTCATTAACACACAAAAAAGAAAAAAATCGCAGGGGAGAACTATTGTGAGGAAGTTCACACCGGAACCTAAGTTGCATTATATGCAGTGTGTATAATTCAGGGTGGCGCTGCAGCTAGACCTTGAGACATGTGCTGACTACCTTCCCTAAAGGTTGTGGAGGAGAACAAGAAGGTCGGCAGGTGTGAGTGATTACTTCTTGATAACGACAACAGAACAACAGTGTTCATGTTGTACCGCCTTTTGTGAACACACCAGCATAACATGGTTCATGATGTTCCATCATTTTTGTAACAACAGCACAACGTAATAACTAGATGGTTATAGCTGACCATAATTTTTAAAGGGGTGGAGGGGTAAGCCAGCGGAAGGCCTCGGTCAGATGACCAGAAGCTCCAACGGCGGGTCATCGTCCAAGACCCGCGTCAGGAAACACTTGTCCTGTTTCCTGACGAACCTAACCTCACAACGTGGCTGATGTTGCCATATTCTTTGTAACAACAGCACTTGGTTGATGTACCGTTTTCTTTGTAATGACAACACAACATACCTTTGATATACCTTTGAAGAGTTTCGAGAGTATCTACTCTCTGAGCCCGGCCATGGGCCAGGCTCGTCTGGTGCTTGCCTGGTCAACCAGGTCATCACAGCCTGGTTGATCTGGCACCCGATGAAGATACTTGTCCAGTTTCCTCTTGAAGGCTTCTACACTTGTTCCAGCGATGTTTCGGATATCTTATGGTAAGATGTTGAATAGTCTGGGACCCCGGATGTTAATACAGTGCTCCCGTATTGTCCCCACCGCACCCTGTTGTTGTCATTACAAAGAAAACGGTACAACGTGAACCATGTTGTGTTGTTGTCATTACAAAGAAAACGGTACAACGTGAAGCATGTTGTACCGTCTTCTTTGTAATGACAACAATACAACATGCTCTACGTTGTACCGTCTTCTTTGTAATGACAATAATACAACATGGTTCACGTTATTCCATCTTTATTAATTTTATTATAAACACTTTCGGCAGGATGGCACCCATAACAATGTAGGGCTGCAGTTGCAAGGCAACTTGGCTGTCCTGCTCATCCCGGATGACGAAACACGAAACCTGTGCACTTAACAACCTTCAACTCACTGAGTGTAGTTCTACACTCTCTGTGGTTGTAACATACCTACCCATGTAGCCTGCCTCAACTACCTGGCTTCCAGCAGCCTGCCTCCACTACCTGGCTTCCAGCAGCCTGCCTCAACTACCTGGCTTCCAGCAGCCTGCCTCAACTACCTGGCTTCCAGCAGCCTGCCTCAACTACCTGGCTTCCAGCAGCCTGCCTCAACTACCTGGCTTCCAGCAGCCTGCCTCAACTACCTGGCTTCCAGCAGCCTGCCTCAACTACCTGGCTTCAGCAGCCTGCCTCAACTACCTGGCTTCCAGCAGCCTGCCTCAACTACCTGGCTTCCAGCAGCCTGCCTCAACTACCTGGCTTCCAGCAGCCTGCCTCCACTACCTGGCTTCCAGCAGCCTGCCTCAACTACCTGGCTTCCAGCAGCCTGCCTCCACTACCTGGCTTCCAGCAGCCTGCCTCCACTACCTACCTTCCTGCACAATTACATACCCTCACACTGATTTTTCCTTCTTACGTCGCTTTGTTCATTAACGCATTTAGCTTTAATCTGTATAAACTAGATCTTGTCTCTCCCATGTAAACCACTACCTCTTTCTGCTTTGTCTATACGTCTACCTGTGTATTTTGTACGTCATGAAATTCACTCCCTGGCAATTAACCTGATCAGTCAGATTACTGTATTTAAAAAAAAACAATAAATCCGTTTGGGTCATACAGTGCTGCGTTGTACAAGCAGGTTAGAGGGAGTGCAAAATAACAGCCAGAGTTGCTGCAATGTGTTAGCTTCTTATAAAAAGTCTAAGAGTATATATACACTGAAGGAGAGACAGAGTGGGCAGCTGGAGTGAGGTCACCAGGGAGTT